>MU159597.1:116342-140586 GCA_015888305.1 Antheraea pernyi | reverse complement strand
TTGGTCATTTGTAGCCATATCCATTCATCAAAAAGTTGTTATTTTAATTGTACATACACAAACTTTATTTTTATAATACGTAATAGAGAACAAATAAAAAATTAGAAATAAAAGTAGTATTATTTTTTGCATAGGAAAACAAAATAAACTTCGAAAATGTTTGCGATAGAAACTTACCACGTTACCAAGGCGACGTATATAATACTAAGCTAATGAAATCTTTATTTGAACAATTTTGTTTTTTGATTATGAAGACTAAAAAATAATAATGATGGATAAAATAATGTACGACATATTATATGGAAGATTTGGCGCTTATGCCATTATTGTAACTTGGATATGGAAGAAAATTTATTGAAGGATATATAATAAATACCTATATTGACAACTTCAGAATTGGCCGTATGGATTAATTCCTTCGCCTGTCCTATTGAACGAATATTATTACTACTACTAACGAAATCTCTCAAAAGGAAAAAAATGTCCGATTTTGACACATTCTTCATTGGTGCTCTGCTTCTATTGGTCTTAGCGTGATAATATAGCTTATAGCGTTCCTCGATAAATGAGCTATTTAAAATCGAAGGATTTTCTCAAATCGGACTGGTAGTTCCTGAGATCATAGCGTTCAACCAAACAAACAAACTCTTCAGCTTTATATATTAGTATATAGATATAGATTAAACTACATACAATAGATACCTAAGTACACAATTTAGGTTTTGTATACATTTAAGTAACTTCACCTAGTGTTTCCTTATGTCCGTATGACTAGTTATTACCAACAATTGAGGAATATAATAACGAATAAATTTAATTAACAATACAAATCTGCATATCGAATTGCAATTGGAGCTCTAGAAAAAGTCTAAGGAACTTCGATTCTGGCGGGGTTCTCACATCCGTATACATTATTTTCCATACTGGATATAAGTAGTATTTACAATCGTCAAAGTTTCGTCGGCACTGTGGAAATGAGCCGAGATTCTTTATTACTTTCGTGTGACGAATAATGTAATCTACACATGTATGGCGTATCACTTCTCTAATTACTATAATACGGGATGTATCCGATTTGGTTTTAAACGACCGGGTGTGAAATTTGTTTCAGTCATCATGAATGTGTCATATTTATTTATTCTATCATTCATTCGTATGTAATAACAAATAACAATAAATAATTAGATAAATTCAACAGTAGACCTTCATATTGCACCATGCAGCTGAACTGTCCTCTAAGCAAATCTCCTAAACAATTTTAACGTTTACAAAGCTTTGTAACGACTTCAAAGCCACCTCTCTGTAGGCATCAAAAACCGTTTTTCCTCCACAACCCTCCCCTTAACATCGTAAACAAACATTATTAATTTTAACTCGAAGCCATCTAATCCAATTCCAACTTTATACCATGTCAATAAGATTCAATTTGCAATAAAAACTTGCCACGTATAAGCTCCTTTGAACAGGATTAAGAAAGTTATTGGCTAAGTTCTGGTCCACGGCTTGCATCTAAGATGGCGATGTATTCTGTCCCTTTCTATTGCGTTGTTGAAGCGTGTCGCTGTCCTTCTTGTTTCTTAAGAAAGAAGATGGAGGCACTTTTTGTTGTTTACTTAGGAACGAGAGAGTCGATTCTGTGCTAGTGTAAATAAAGAGGTATTGGACGATCGATAAGGGATTCTGTTTGTTTAAAATTGCCTTAATTTGAAACGCCTCTGAGGTTTATTTATAACATTTTCTGATGAGTTTTATAGAACTCTCTTGAAATACGTTGACACATCAGCAGAGATTGTGACTGAAGAAGTGTAACGCTATCTTCAAATAATAAATAAAATGAATAGTGTATAACGAGTCCACAATATAAATAGATATTTCTCATAAAAATGTCACTTGCGAGTCGTTGTTATGTCCGCATGTGTCACAAAGTCGTCGAGATATATCGAACAGGTAATTTTTTCGTTTTCCATCTGCACTCTTTCATTTTCTATGCTTGACGTGAAGTGATCGACTGGGACCGCTGTAGTCGACACTGCGGATTCGCTGAATGACAGAAGATGGTTTTTACGATTTAAAAAAGTTCTGCACTTTCATACATGATACAGCCGGCTCTGGATACTGGTTTTGTGAATATTCCGAGGTTAATTGTTCCGCTTTTTCTTCAGCATAACCGAGTTAGTCACTCAATATAGCACACGATTCCTGCTATCTTATATGTAATCTTGTTTACTATATTTATACTATACTATATATATATGTCTTATACTTGTCTAGCGACGCGCCCAGTCTTCGTGTGGCTCCAATGTACTGATATTGGCGACATAAGTGTCTAAACGATTTAGATTCATTGTTGGCGCTTTATATTCACAATTCATCATAAGACATAAAAGCTACGTGAAAACCGTTACACGAACTTTATATTTGCGCCTTTTAAGCCTGTCATGTGCACATATAATAAGCATGTGTTTCTAACGTGTCTGTGCATTTTAGATTTCTGTAAAAAAAGTTGTTGCAGTTGTGTAAGAATAAGTAATAAAAACGGTTGTTGATAAATCTTCAGTAAGACAAGCATAAAGCATATCCTCGAGTAACATTTATTCATCAAGATCGATTGACTCTATCAAAAGTTATTGTAATTTTAATGACGACGCGATTTAAGTACGAAAGAAAAGTATTTAACCATGTTATGCTGGTTTTAATGTCTAAAGGCTATTATAGAGTGGCTCAATATGTGACCAATGGTGACGTCTGGAAATTACTCCAATCTCTGTGCATCCACCAAAACTGAATGTAACTTTCCATGTTTGTAAAAATATGTATGATGAAACGATAAACCAGATCGAGTTTGTTGCCGGTTCTTCTCGATGACTGCGTTGTTTGTCCGAACCGGTGGTAGTTTCGACGTTCATAAGCGCTTTCTCAGAGCCTTAATTGAATAAAGTGTTTTTGATTTGATTTGAATACCCAAATCGTCGATCGTTCTATTCATTTAGCTATTATATAGGGCCTTGTAGGTGCCGGTACCTGTATCTCGTTACCTCGCGGAAGTGTCAGTGACGGGATCACGAGCCCCTCTCCCTCCCCTCCCAACCCCCTATATTTCTCCGCCGACACCCTCCTACCTGTTATACTCGCGAGATCCGATTTAATAAGCTGAAGCGAGATATCTTTCACACTTACCGAGTATTAAAAGCCTTATATTTATTTTTTCTGTCTGTTATCACACGACTCGTGTTGAATTTTGTTCGTGAAAATGCCTTTATTTTTTATGAAATGTATAAAACGTTGACTAACAACATTAATAATTACGTCGGATTTTTAAAATTAAACTGCTTCAAATGTAAAGTTTATTATAATGGTACATACTTTATAATTAATTTGTATGTTGAGCCGGTTCATTAACGTTTTATCGTTGCTTAAGTAAACTCACGTAGGATTCATATTGAGATGTTCGTTCAATTTTTTTCATATTTTTTATTCTATATTTTTTTATCAACAAAGTGCATTGAGAAATGTTAACTCACAATAACAATTCGTGACCGTCAAAAATACTATCGCAGGACTGCGACACACTGACGTGGAAAAAATGAACAGAAAAGTATATCAGAAACTCAAAATTTAATTATAATTTCGTCAGTATGTTCATGTGATTACTATAATAGATATTATAAGGCGTTTTTTGCATTTTCTATTTGTTCACTGAGTTCTTCTGAACTAGACAACAGATTTCTTTGCCGTTTTCACTAACATTTATAAAAAATACATACAGATATATATATTATATTTATGAATTATAGAAAAATCGTTGGGTAACTTTTTATGACACATTGACTAGTATACTGTCCTACCCTTTCAAAGCCGATACGGATTGATAATTACCAATTAACCTAATATTTTTATTAAAAACAAGCCAGTTCCCGTGACCTCGTCTTTGTGAATAAAGTCAGGGAAATTACGTATTGTATCTGGATTTAGTATATTCTTTTTTTATTTCTGGTTTCTCTATTAGCTTTTTCAACTAATTTGTTTTAATTACTACTATCCTACTACGACATTTTAACTAATTTTAAGATAACATGTTTCATTTTCTTATTGTCTACTTATTAGCAATACAAAAGCGTAGCGAAGTGTGGTCTACATACACGTAGTCCGGTGAAGCTGTTAAGACCTTGCTTGGTCAATAGCGTAGTCAATTCGAAAACAAAAATGTGTGGTCTACATAGTACTCCAAAAAAACCTTTTTATGTCCGAAAATTAATTAATCAGCCGTTTTCAAGATCGTCTTAGAAAAACAATAGATACATAAAAATGTGATAATTACATAACGTATACACATAATTTAATACGATATTATATAGAGTTAACTTTATTAATATTCATTAATATAGTCATATATATAGAGTCATATTTATTAATATTTTTAATGGTGGTAGATCCACGCTGAAACTATTATTGGTTTCAGCATGAATGGGTCGGCTCGTCCGGGGTAGCACCACCCTCTCATAGAAAACCGACGTCAAGTAACAGTGATTGCATTGTTGCGTTTCGTTCGGTCAGTGAGAGCGCCGGAGACCCACCTCCCCTCCCCTCTCCTCTCTCCTCTCCCTTTCCCTCTCCTAACCCTTCCCTCCAAAAGATGGCAACGCACTTGCGACTCCTCTGGTGTTGTTAGTGTCCATGGACGGTGGTGATCACTTAACAGCAGGTGACCCACTTATTCGTTTGCCACCTATGACATTAAAAAAAAAAAAGTCACACTAAAATAATAGAGAACACAGTAAATTAACTACACGCATGAGATCCGCAGACACGCGTCTCTCCCGGGACCAATTAGCTCAACAATTCTAAACACGAACTGTTTAACCGACTTAATTTCACCCCCACACAGCCTAACACGTTAACTAACCCCATCCCCCCACTACCACCACTCTCCCTCCCGACCACGTCCTCCCTCCCACACAAGCGCGACCTACAAGGGCACCTTAACTCATACGATCTTCAATAATATGTTGAATATATAAATGTCTACTGATTTATTATTGCTAGTTATTATGGTACAAAGATTAAAGAAATATGTTTAGGAATACAGAGTGGATATCTAATTGAAAGTAAAATACTAGTGGAAAAGTTTTTTAGTCTTATTTATTTGACAGAAAACAACAAAAAATCGGTTTGTCTTTTTTACCGATATTCAGATATTAAAGTAGAAGACACTTTTGTCTTAATAATAACAAAATTAACTGACTATAGGAACAGTTAGCACTTAGTTGCTGATCTTATTATGAAGGTGTACATACTTACTACATTTATGCGTGTGTAAGTTATATTTATTTTGGATTAATATTTCTGATGTATGCTGATATAATACATAATTTATAATACAAATAAAACTGAAATGTATGCCGTTTATCCGGGATAAACTATGACATAGTTAAAAAGATTTTAACAATACATATTTTCACTGGCAAATAGAGGATTTTTCAAAGTATTGTCTACACTACACATTATTAAACTCGGGAGAATTGTCAGGGAAACTAGAAAAAATAGTTGGAGATTTTTATAACTTTCGGTATGCGGTAGATAAGATTGTGTTGTTTAATATTACTGACTAAAGATAAAAAATTTTTTCATAAGAATGGAGAATTATAGTTTTATATAATAAATAAACGATTACTATCCACATCACAAACAATCAATATGAGCGCTTGTCACAATAAAAAATATAACAAACAGAGACAATTTGTCACTCAATTAAACATCATACTGAAGCAAGATAATTTAATTAAGCGCAATCCAACGGCACAAACAGCGGGGACGTCTCGTTGCGAATCGAATAATTCGAATGAACTCGCGCGGCGACCAATCGCAGCGGCTCGCGAACAAATCTGACAGATGTCATATTCGAACCTCTTTGTTAGTGTTTTGACGTTTCTCTTTTTTCCTAAGTTGACAGTTGGCGCGGGCGGACTCGATGTTGCGTTTTATTGTGGCTGTTTTATTGAATCGCGCCGCGGTCGACTGAAATGCGATGGATGGACATTTTGGCGTTTGATTTGTTTCGTGATTTAATTATGTGTAACAGTGTTTTGATTCACGCTTGGGGTGTGGTTGCGCTTCGCTAACATCACGCTTTACCCTACTAGGGTACATAAAGATATGATTTTTTATACATGTTGCTTGGTTATTTTTCTTCACTTTTAGCCATTGTATATGACTTTCCTTTTCAGACCATTCTGTACCACTTGACTGGTACAGGTGGTGTACTTACATATTTACACTTCATATCAATTGCAGTTTTTTATTACGTAGCTTCTGCGGCCGGGCTACTTAAAATCTTTCTTATTGTTTTGTACAAAACATGCATAGTGATGAATGTTCAATAGAGGGTGATAACATTTGATAGTATTCTCCTATATGCTATAGGGTCATCCCAAATATTTTCTTCACTGCAATCTTAAACTTAGCTAGAGGGTGTCCGAGTTTTCAATACCCATCGTATCCATCGCTTTTGTAAAGTAGCACCTTCCACCGCTGGTAGGTTATTTGTCCCAACACCCTAAGACCTAGCTACATTACGATAACTAGTACCTATCTGATATGTTCCCTACGCTAAGGCCATAGAATGGGTTACCCAGCGGAGTTTTCTCCAAGGGTTATAATATGGGTTTAAAAACGTACTAAATCAGGCTATTCCAGAGCCGTAATATCGTACTATTACCTCCAGTCTTGTATTTCTACATAACCATTTACCAATAGACAGACGGTGATCCTGTATGTTATCCCTTGGCGTAAATATAATTGTTGTTATTTCTTTGATAAATTAAATAGATGTCATTGTTGTAAGAAGGACACACGGTGATTTAATACAAGAGCTCGACACGACGGCAAGCGCCGTATCGGTAGTGTTGTCGGTAGGGTAGTGTGCCGCGACATCGCGTGTGTAACTCGCACTTACCAACTCAAATGAACACGAATTAGTCGTTTTATGCGTCTGAATGTAATTTCCCTTTGTGTTAATTAACAAAACAATTCTTTTTCCACGTTTTATTTTTATGTTTTATGAGCTTTGTACGATATTTTTATTCATATTATAATAATTTTATTGTGATTGAGTTAAAGTTAATGGATGAGTTTTATATGGGTCAATGTCATTTTAAAATTGTATTCTCTCCACATTGACGGTAATAAGTTCTATTTCTATTTAGCATTGATATAATATATATACAAACATTTATTTGTCTTTATGTTTCTGATAATTACATCGAAAACATTACAGTAGCGTCTAATATAATTTTCAATGGAACATCTCATAGCAGCTGTAGTCCATGCTACCGATACAATTCTCTGTATTAGTTCATCTCTAAATACTACAGACTAGATCACTGTAATGGATTTTTTTATAGATACTTTAACGTCAGAGTGACGACTCTTTGTCCAATGGCAAGCACAGTACTGTTCAAGAACACTGGATATCACTATGATGTCAGTCTGCAGGTTTCACGGTAGCATCGCGTTGGGTCATCTAGGGGGGTGGCTTCGGGAGCTGTTTGACCGCTGTCTTGTGGTTGGACAGTTTCCGAAGCCCTGGAAGACGGGGCGGCTTTGCCTGATGGCGAAGGAAGGCCGCCCCTCGGGCTGCGCGTCCGCGTACCGGCCTCTTGTGTTGCTGGACGACACCGGAAAGGCGCTCGAGAGGATCGTTGCCTCCCGGGTCGTCCGGCATCTTGAGGAAGTGGTGCCGAACCTGTCGAGCGCGCAGTTCGGCTTCCGGTTAGGGCGTTCCACGCTAGACGCCCTGACCCTCCTAAAACAGGTCTCCACGGAGGCGACCTCTCAGGGCGAAAGAATATTGGCGGTGTCCTTGGACATCGCCAACGCCTTTAACAGTCTGCCGCATAGTATCATACGGGAGGCGCTCCGCTTTTTCGGAGTGCCCCCGTACTTGCGGCGGCTGTTGGAGGCGTACCTGGAGGAGAGAGAGATCGCCTTCGTGGACGCCAGAGGTCAGATGGCTCGACGCAATACGGCGTGCGGGGTTCCACAGGGGTCTGCATTGGGTCCGCTCCTGTGGAACATGGGCTACGACTGGGTGCTTCGCGGCGCGCTCCCCTCTGGAGCGCGCCTCATTTGCTACGCTGATGACACCCTAGTCGTAGCCCGAGGGGGGGAAACAAAAGAGTTATTGCGCCTGGCCACTGAGGCAGTGACCCTCGTGGTCGGGCGCATTAGACGGTTGGGCCTTGAGGTGGCCCTCGATAAGACCGAAGCCCTAATGTTCCATGGGCCTCGGCGAGGGCCGCCTCCAGGGGCCCACATCTATGTGGAGGGCGTCCGTGTCAGGGTGGGGACCAAGATGAGGTATCTGGCCCTCATCCTGGACGGACGCTGGCGGTTCGAGCCCCACTTCAAGGGGCTCGGACCGCGCATAGTCAAGGCGGCAGCGGCGCTCGGACGACTCCTCCCCAACACGGGGGGGCCGGGCGCCGTCTGCCGTCGCCTCTATATGGGGGTCGTCAGGTCCATGGCCGCCTACGGGGCACCGTTGTGGGTCGACGCCCTCAACGCCACAAATATCCGTGCTCTGAGAGCTGCGCAGCGTACCGTGGCGTTGAGGATGATACGGGGATACCGTACGGTGTCCTCGGGGGCGGCCATGGTGCTGGCCGGCTCCCTTCCCTGGGAGCTAGAGGCGGAGGTTCTTGCCGCCGTATATCAATATACGGCGGTTAAGAAACGGATGGGGGAGCCTCTAGCTCCCAGAGAAATAGAGGAAAGAAGAAGAGAGAAGAGGGATGAAGTGGTGGAAAGGTGGAAAAAAGATATGGACGGATTGTGTGAGAAATGTGTATAAAAGATGTGAATTCTGCGATGACAGCTGACAAGGGAGAGTGCAAGAGGAAAACATGTTATGTTGTGCATACTTAGGTGGGATAAGGGTAAGAAAAGGAAGTTCATAGAAGCCATCACAAATAAAATGGTGTTCCACAGAGTTGAGAGGAAAATAACCTCAGTTATTGTATGTTCAAAAATTGGGTCGAGCGACAGTCATGCGGTTTTCACCAGTGCATAAAGTGATTCATGAGGAACATTTTGGTATATAATTTGTCAAGGATTGTTTTATAATCAGGGCGGGACAACGTCTGCCGGGCCCGCTAGTTTATATATAAGCAACAGAATGTTAATGTATTAGTTTTTCGTTGTTCAGAATTAGACAGTTGCAAGCCTGCCTGACATTTATAACTCCCCATACTTGTTGCTGTTTGCTTGTTGTTGCTTATAGGTAAAATACAGTTCCTACGAGGTTCACTTATGTCATGTTTTTTCGAACTGACTACGCTATTGACCTTTTTTTTTTTTTTTAACGTGGGGAAATCCCTTATGGATACACCACCCTCCCGGGGGAGAGGGTGGGTTATGTCCGAGTCGCACGGACTAAAACCCCACGGTGTACGTCTGCCGCTATAGTTGGGGCGGCACGAGATCTCTATAGACTTCATCGTGCCGCCCCAGCGGTTGGCCCAGTAGCGGAAGCGCCGCCGCCGGGCCCTATGATGTCAGTCTGCAGGTTTCACGGTAGTAATACATTTGTTGATCCCGAAATATGACAAATTAAAAAGAATGACAATGAAGTATTTATCACGATATGTAGAGACAACAAATTACCTTGCAAACACTGTTTATAATCCAGATATTTTACTGGTTGAGCAACCTTGCAAGTGATTGTCGCTATCGTATACGCTGAAAAAGATAAAAATGTTGTGTTCTTTCTTTTGAGGATATTTTATTAGGCCATATCTATGACGTACATTTTAAACTGACGATAGAGCACATTTCACAGTGAAGTCGCTAACGATATAATAACGCTGTAAAAGTAATAAAAATAGGACTATTAATAAAGTGTGACACGTAAGGAGGCGCCGCGCGGCGCGAGTCGATGCTTTGTGTCGTGTCTGCCGGTACCATACGACGCTCCCCCACCTCACACATTGCTACATGCAACCTCGCTACGTCTAGTCTGCCCACGATCATACCTATAAATCACAAGCTAGTTACGAATAATAAGTTTGACATGTGATCAGAGAATGACACCAGAAATTACATGTAAATCATCCAATATTAGAACACCTCAATTTGTGAATTAGAAACCCTTGCTAGTGATCTCAACTGCAGCTGTGACACCCTTTGCTTAAGCAGTGTTTATGATTAATGTTGGCAATATTTAGTCGGTTATTCTTGAAAAGAGAAAAGATTTCCCGTAACAACTGTAACTTCATCGTGGGTATAAATATTATTGTAGGAAAAGATAGTTAATATTTATATTGAAGCGATGATAGCTCAGTGACAGCGCAGGACATCGCGTCGTTTGCAAGCTTCTGGTGAAAGAAATATCCTGCTAAAACCGTAGCACCGAGATAGTCCTTTTTCTTATGCCTTATACTTGTATTTCAACAGCTGCCCTTTTTTACCTACCTACCCCTTACCTACCCCCTTAAGATTCAGTCTATTACCATCTTATGCCACATCGTGTAAAACATCAGGTAAATTGTGGTGGTAAGAGTTATAAAGTACTTGAAAAACCTTATATGTGGTAATGTCCTTTGATAATCCTGCAAACGACATCCCTTGTTGAACAAGAGCTTTAGTTAAATTAAATACTACATAGCTCTCACTCAGTCCCGCCCCGCTATTTGTAAACTGTCTTAAATTTTTTAATATTAGTCAAAGTACAAACAAATTGAACAAATCTGACAGGCAAACGATCAAACGTTGCATGTCGGTAACATTTTGTCTCGCAGTGAAATCGAGCTCGACACGCGACCGCCGCTGTAGTTCTGACTCCCTGCTCGCCCTCGTATATATCATTTCACACTACAATTTGACACCGCATTCGCTTTGCTTGTAAACCTAATATAAACTGTATTTTTATGGCAGTAAAATTTATTCCGTTTTGGAGAGTTTTCGAATTGTCTAATTTGACATTAGTCTAAGAGCTTGACAACAACAATGCTTCAGTTCAATAGTTTATATTATTATTGAAACTGGCATTAGTTTTATAATCATCCAACCAACATCAACATGTTTTTATCAATCTCTAGATGCCTGCTTTTTTATATTTTGTCGACAGCCTGATCTCGGTTATGTTGAATGATCATATCTTGTAGTGAGGAAATTTTGCTCATAAGAACTAACACTTACGTTTATTTAGAGACATATAAATTGTAGACATCTAAGAAAATTGTACATAATTTCAAGTAAACATTTCATTTCTATAATTGCACGATTCTGTTGCCGTATTAGTCAGGTATACGTTTGTACATGAGCATGAACTTTTAAAAGTTTTGAGCCAAACTCCAGAATAAAAATTATTAACGAATTCGCCGATCGTAGATAATAAGTAATTGTGGAAAAAACACTTTATATTATACATTTGTCTTAAGTATTTCCAGAAATACATAAATCCTAATAATGTAAACAATGAACTTGAGCTTGAACTTGATAATCATGATAATCAATATTAGAATTAATTAAAATAATAGACATTTACCAGTAAGCTTGGACTGATACTTTGATCTATTACTTTCTTATAGAATGGAACTGTTCACATTTATGTGTGCTTCCTCAATACGTGTGAAATACTTTTTTTGCTCGCAATCATCTTAAGTAACGCGGACCAAATCAAAAAACTTAGCGGTGGACATGCGGTCCGGGCAACGGATGTGTGTGGTTATTTATGGCGATACATTAGTCTACTTCTAGTATATAACATTAAAATGCAACGAAATGCAGACCAGTTATATAATAATTATTCAAAATATAAACAAAACAAATATAAGATTCTACAGACTGCAAATGTCTAGCTCTCGAACTAACACGATAGATTTCGTGTGAGTTTCCACACACGAATCAGTGTGTGTACGTCGACCACGGCAACACGGCACAACTCTACAATACTCCGTTTACTATGATTTATAGACGTTTAAATCAGCTTTTTACACTACTAGCGTTTACCCTCGACTGAACCTGTGTTTCGCGTTATTTTAAAAACTGGCGAATGAAATGAATTTTACCTTTTTGCGCTAGTTACTTTCTAGGTAGGCTAGGTAGTTCTTAAATTTAAATCCTTACTCCTAAATCCTTCTTAATAGATATTTGAAGCCTCAAACATAAGTGCAATTGTACAGATAGACAACGTTATATTTAAAATCTTTCGATACCCTAAAATAATAAAGAAATATAAAACGTGCCGACATCTTGTGTTAGGTATTCATTTAAAATAAAATAACATATTTTCTTACGTGATTGCGTTATATGCCTACATATATTAGTTAAGTATAGTTTTATAGTATATAGAAAACAGACAATAATGCTCATCATACAACAATCAGTCATGAATGGGAATCGAATCTACAACCTCTACCTGTTTTAGTTTTTACTAGATTTTAGCGTTTGATCAGAATCTCATGTGATGTTAAATAACGATGTACCCTATAAGATGACAAACACGTTAAACCTATGGGGTACTGGCTCTCCAGTGCGTGAGGCGGAACACACCAGCAGGCGCTTGGCGACAGATTTCCAACGTGAGGGTGGTAGCTAGCTCTAGCTATGCTAGCTAGCTAAGCTCTATAACCATGCTATGGCTACATCCCGGTGTTTTCGTACACCGAAAGCTTCTACTCAATTACTAGGATTCGAACCTACGTCCTTCGACGCGGAATCCGATCACGCCAACTACTGAGTCATTAACTATTTTTATAGTGTAGGAGAGTAATTTGGAAGGATTTTTAACATGAGACACACGTAACCGGTATATTGATTTTAAACGCCATCTATCTTTTCATGGTCCGTACTACATTGTGTGAACAACACGCTAGCAGATGTTTTGGCGGTATCTTGGAATGTCATGTAGTGTATTTTATATTTTATGTAATGTAGTTTAGTTATTGTGCACAATTGAAGTGTATTGGAAATAATACTACACGGAGCATGGATTCTGACTTGCCACAAAAACTCCCTGGAAAATTGCAACAAGACGGCCGCCATCTTATTAGTCCATTGAAATGGTCACAAGAGATCGCCTCACGAGATTTGTAATATCATTCCGTACTCGACAATGGTAGTAATAATGTACTAAAAGATTGAGTGCCAAAAAAAACACGCTATTTAACTAAGCCATGATCGCTTCAAAGCTTATCATCATTGATGCTAATATATATCAATGTTTAACATTATACTATCGGGCCCGGCGGACGTTGCCCCGCCCTAATTATAGAAAAATACATGACAAATGATATACTTAAATCTTCCTCGTGTGTCACTTTGTCTACTGGTGGAAACCACATGAAAATCCGTTGAGTAGTTTTTGAGTTTATCGCGAACATACAGACGTGGCAGAGGACTTTGTTTTATAATATGTAGTGAAGATGTAGTAATAAGGGTTATGTTTGGTTTCCAGGTCTGGTTTCAGAACCGTCGTGCAAAATGGCGTCGGCAGGAGAAGATGGAGGCGGCTCGACTCGGGCTGTCAGAATACGCGTGTGGTGCCGGCGCACTGCCCCGACTCAGCGGCCTCGGGCTGCCCGTCGACCCGTGGCTTGCGCCGCCTCTACTCACTGCACTGCCTGGTGAGACACTCTACATGCTACATCATAACGTGTACCCCAACAACGCAGTTAACAGCCATGAAAGCAATGGTCTCAGTTAAAAAAATCATTCAATAAATAGTTAAGTAAAGTAATAACAAGAGTTACTTACAATTACAACGGTTTTTGACATAACTAGTAAAATAATAACAAAAGCACAAAATAATTGCGGACCAAGAGTCTGAAGTCAAAAAAAATACAACGCAGTTCCACTTCTTATTTTCATCATACATTGACAGTCTATAACCTGACTTATTGTGACTTGAGCTTCAAGAATAACCAATGTATATTATAGTTCGATATAATTACACGTATGAAGTAGTGATATCTGTAGTCTCAAAGATAACTCATCTCAAAAGGACCCTAAAATTGAGTCCAGGAAATGGTCACATTGGGATGCAGCGCCACCAGCACTGTTGCTACGAAGCAATAATAAATGTGTCACTCTGAAAGTTATTACTGTATAGGTGGTAGAGCCACGCTGAAGCTATTACTGGTTTCATCGTAAATGTGTCGACTCGCCTGCGGTACTACTACCCGACACACAGAAACACCCACCTCAACTAACAGTAAACTCATTGTTGCATTTCGTTCGGTCAGTGAGACCCCGTCTCCTTTAAAATACTAGTAACGCACTTGCAACTCCCTACTATGGACGATGGTGATCACTTACCGCTACTGAACTTAGCCGCTTATTGAACCGCCTGTTCGTTTGCCTCGTATAATATAAAAAAGCAACCTAAGCTGAATACAGAACCCCAAAACGCGATGCTCTGAAGTAAATAGTGATTTATGGTATTTCCCTATATGTGTTGGAGCACAGAATCATGTGTTCCTTGTTGTTGTTTTGAGGTGTGTTATTGAATGCATAATAACTACTTACACATTCAATTGTTTTAATTGTCTCAGATGTTACTGTATGATCTACGACCTACGATCTGAACAATTATTACATTTGCTGTTGCATTAAAGATTCCTGGTAGTGTAGTTGTTTGATCGGGGAAATGTCAACTCGGTGTCCACATGTTCAAACCCAGCATGTACTAATGAATTTTTCGAAATTTGTCTGAATTTACTAATTTTAATGGGTAACACTACGGTCTGATGTTGAAGAGGAACATCGCGAGGAAACCTTAACCTGATGTTCTTGTAGTAACACCGTATGGAGGAACATATACAACAGTAGAATTCTCGGAGTTTGAACTCTCTAATACATCGTGAGCTGGCGTGGAAATTACCCCCATTCCTTCCTTCGGGAAGAAATCTGTGCCTCTGCAATGGATGGCGGGCTGATGTCATTAAAGGGTTAATGTATTGACAGGGTTCCTGAGCCATCCACCATCAGGTTACCCGAGCTACTTGACCCCCGCGGGCCCCCCCGCGCCTCCGCCCCGCCCGCGCCCCCCGACCACCGCTCCTCCTCTATCGCAGCGCTCCGAATGAAGGCCAAGGAACACGTCGAGAACATAAGCAAAGGACTACAGATGGTCTAGTTACCAATTCATTTGTTTCTTTTCAATAATGGCATTTTTTTTATATTTTAAGATTACTGATTTCAGAAAGTATTCTTTATAATTAAGCTTGAATTATTTATATACTTCTATTTAATGAATACACTATAATAATTTACGCATCTCTTAGTGTACGATCACAATAGTTCAATGTAAAGATGTCCAGAACTTTTGAAATATTAGCTCATTGTTCAAGACGCGATGCTGGATATTTTAATAATGTTTGAATTTTTGAGAGATTTTGTGTGATACGGATTACATTATTTAAAATGTATAAAGACACAAGTTTAAAGTTGAATTACATTCTCAAGATATAAAAAAAAGTTTAAGGAAAACTTTCTGACAACGTAGTGCTATTCTCGCGGGCATTTTCAATGCGTTACTTCCGAATAAACGTGACATTGGGTCCATCAATCTCTTAGCTCTTGTTTTATTCATATTCTTTATGATATTATTTCCAATCTGAGATGGATGTGATTCGAATTATAACAATATACAAACTAAAAACATCGATCGCTATGTAACGATATATTCTATGCGAAATTTCGCGAGAACGAAACGCGAACGAACGAAAAAGAGCGAGTGTTGCCGTCAACTTTGGATAAAATACCCCCATATTTTCAAATAATAGAAGGATTCCTGTGTTTACGTTTATTATATAACAAGATATGTGTTTGTTTGTGATGTAATATAGAATAATAAATGCCATTTATAAATGTAATTTAACAAATGAATAATGTATATAAAAAGTATTATTCGTGATGGTACAGCGTGTGTTAAAGCAATATTTGTGTGTAAAATATAGTTAGATTAATTAATAAGTATATAATTTATATACGTTCAGTGCTTATGTTAAATGAATTCATTTATACTCGTAGGGCTGACAACTTTGAAGCTTAATTTTACGAGAATTACGCCATTCAGAGGTAATTTGCAGAATTAAATAAATCCCATATTGACTTGGGTATCGTTCAAATCGTTCGTTTTTAGAATAAAAATATTGAAGAAGAAACATCCGATGCCATTTAATCGTGCCTAAATGACGATAGTTTTTCCAAATGAATTGACATGGGGTTTTTCTTCATCAAAAATATATTTTTATCTTGCTTGTTTTATTAAATAACTTACCAAATATGCTTAATCCTCCATCTCTATAATTAATTCGAACGATATGCAAGGCAAAAAAGCTAACTTATTAAATAACGGACAACCGCTAAAGAAGTAAAAAGTGATGTTGTTTGCAGATTTTAAAGTTTAACCAAATTTCAATTCAAGTTTATAAAGGCAGGCTTATTTATGACTCGTAATATCTTATCTGTTGTTCTTTACCCATACATACATATATATATCTACAAGCATATATACATATATACCTAAATAAGCCTATGTGATGTGTGAACTTCCTCACGATTTATTTCTTCACCGCTGATCACATATGAATACATTATCATTTTGAAGATATTCTTTATCATGAGTGAAACTATGTTGTAGATTGTATGTAGAATTACTGTTTAAGTTGATTTAAGTAACTTTACACATAATTTCCAACCTCAATGTATATAGAGTTAAGTTGTATTATTTATATATTTGTATATATCTACGTACTTAATGGATAAGTTAATGAATAAGTAAAATATATTATATGAATGAGAATTAAATAAATGTGTTCTTATAAAAAAAATGCTTTTGTTTTAATATTTGTATCAGTGAGGATGTGGAGAGGAGTGTCATTATCTTTATAACGCCTGGTACTAGAACAAGATGTCATACGATTTCGAATAGTCCACAGTAGTAACCGAAGTGCACAACAGACCCTCTACTTGAATGAGTTTCCTCGGAGAGTTTTCAAATGCTAAACTAATTAGGTACTATCTTCAAATTACAGTTCTGTAGTCAGTTATTCTCTATAGTACTCCGACACCACCATACCCGTTAATCATGTTTCTAAGCTTAGCTTTATGTCCATTTTGGACATTACAAAAATATCATAAAAATATGAAATTAAACCGTCATTATTGCTTCACATAAGAATTCTATGCACAGCCCACATAGCTTTTCAAAAACAACTAACAGATAAATATAATAATTGCTAACTAGCTGGTTTTTATACAAGTATCTACAAATATCAGAAAGAAAGTAAACCAATTAGATCCAAGTCTATACTAAGGAAGTGAAACGCGCACAACGGAACACCTTGATAATTATATCTATGCAGGGTTATTTGGTATCTTAAACTCTGCCCTCCCAATATATTCGTGATAATTTAATGTATATCCGCAAAAACTTAGATATGCTGGATCTAGTAAAAGACCAGCATAATTTGAATACTAGAAACAGCAACAAATTGGTCATTCCATGCTTCAGGCTCACTAAGTCCAAAAACAGTTTTTTAGGTAATGGTGTTAGGTTTTATAATAAAGTGCCAAAACACATTACCGATTTGCCGGATAGTGAGTTCAAGAATAAGGTCAAGCGGGTTTTAATATCTAAAGGCTATTATTATAAGGTGGATCAATTCGTGAACGATTGTGACGTCTGGAAATGACGCCAATCTTTGTGCATCCACCAATAACGAATGTAAATATTTATGTTACTGTAAAAATATATGACATGAAAAGATAAACCAGATAGAGTTTCTTGCCGGCTCTTCTCGATGACTGGGCTGTTTTCCGAACCGGTAGTAGCTTTGACGTTCATAAGCGCTTTCTCAGGGCCTAAATTGAATAAAGGATATTTTGATTTTGCGTAATCATTATCCAATAAAATAAGTTTCCTAGAAATTATGTACAAACAAATTCACGTTAAGCTAAGGTTTATACGAGAATAAACCACCGAATAAAGCCGGTCGCCGTTGTCATGCCGGCCTGCGAACAGCTGGATATGCACAGGCTGATCCCGAAACGCGATCTGCAAAAGCAAATATCTATGACGGGCTTTTTCGCCATATACATGGTGGTTGCGACCCAGTCAGGCTGTAAACCCCTATCACCCCGCTTTAGCCATTGCCTCGTTCGTAATTCAGCAGGGTGCCCCACGGGCAGGTGAGGTTGGTTTGGGTGTCTCAAGTCTTAGATGTTATTTGACACCCCTTACGCACCTAAAGGGATTAACGAAAAAACGTATTTAAAATACATTATTGGTTCGATCTTTGTACCAAGAGATATACTTTAATATATTTTATGATGTCATCAGTCGTATGATCTCAGACTATGATCTAATGTAAGCCAATCATCAATAATGACGTCACCGAGGGCGGCCACATGATGGGCGTTACCATTAACCCCTCGTCTAATTTTTCAAGACCCAGACATCAAAATATTATAATTTTTCATTACATAAGAGTCGATTAAAAGCCGTATCGTAACTTTAACTTAATTTCATATGCAAATGAGGAAGTCTATCACATTTATCCTGGTTAAAATTGAAATGCTTCTTTGTTCGTTAAATGCATGCTAATTTCTCTTTTTATAATTAATCATTTATACATATAATAAAAATGAAGTGTCTGTATGTAATATCAAAATAATTTGAACATAACAAAATGCAATTTTAAATTTTTTTGTCTTTCTGTCTGTTTGTTCCGGATAATCTCCGAAACGACTGGACCGATTTTGACGGGAACTTATGGACTGGGAGAAAATTACAGCGGGATACTTAGGCTAGTCTAGTTCAGACTAGCTATAAACCGTGGCTTCGTCTGCAGTTCTATCTGCAAAACGGTTAAACCGATTTCCACGAGGCTTTCACTGCCAGACAGTTAACCATATAATAAGTAATTTAGGTTATTCTATTTTAGACCAGCTGAATTGTCGAATATTAAAAACTGCTTGGACAGATATAAAGTTTTATATCTTGATTTATATTTATGCAAGATTTCAAGATGTCAGCTCATTCATTGTATACAATTCAACATTATAATTACTAATAGTAATTTTGAAGATAGAAGAGGTCTTTCTAAAAAGATAAAATAGAAAGACCGTATCCACGTATTACTTATTGACAATATGGGCATATTATATCATCATAAAATAACTTTAAGTCATTATTTCATTAGTTCCTTATACAGTGTAAGTGAGGTAGTTATATGGTGAGTTAAGGTTCCGAATATGTTGCTGATGGTAAACCTCATTTGACACACTGTTAGTATTTATATATGTAATGTACACGTTACATGTCACTGTAGATGACGTGCGTGTCGTACTTACAATTGTTTTAAAAAGCATTGCTATAATTGTATACGGACACACAATTTTATATTTCTTTAATACAATTTGAAAAATCGCGTGCGGAGCTGCGGGTTCAGCTAGTACTAAATAAAAATCCGTTACTGACATTATCTGAAACAACTACATACATTATGATGCTGCAATTGTGAGTCAGTTCTATAACGGGTCTTAAGTGATGTAGTTAGTTAATTTCAGGTGTCAATTGTATAGGTATTAGTACAACGCCTTGCCAGCGTAACCGTGTGACTAAAATATGTTTTCCATTCTGGATAATTATAACGAAAACAATGGGGTTGATTCCAAATTACAATTATACGGGGAATAATTAACCACTTGCGACTAAACGTTGACGAAAGTCACGGAACTAACGCATTACTGTGCCTTAATCGTTCACACATTATTAGGGCTCGGTCATAAAACACGTCACCCATGTATTATAGTTCCAATAAAGCTTATGAGTTCCGTGTAAGTGAACATAAAGGTGGACAGTGGGCACGTCTAATGGCAGGTACTAAGTTACAACAATGATCAACATCATCATCAGCCTGTAAGAGACCCAACTGCAGAGCCATAGGCCTCTTCTCGAAAGAAGGAGCCTACACCTTCCTTACTACCTTCCTTATGCCTTCATAATTACCCCGTATCAACCCACGACGTATTGGCCATTTCAAACTCTGAGAAATCACAGTTCTATGTTTTCCTGCATACCGTACGTACTACGAGAGCATTTCTGAGGCTCAGGTATTCCTCACGATGTTTTCTTTCACCGTCAGTCGATACTGTTACCAATTTAAATTAGTAAATATACGCGAAAATCGAAAAATTCGTTAGTACATGCCGGGGTACGAACCTGCGGACATCGGATTGATATTCCACCGGTCAAACCACCAGGACTTAAAATAATGACGAGGTGAATAGTAGGAAACTACGGTATCATACACCAGACTGATATTATTTCTGAACTAACTGTACCCGCAGCTCCGCACGCGTTTTTTTAAAATCGTATTAACGAATTATAAAATTGTGAGATCATGTACAATTAAAAAAACGCTCTTTAAAGACAATTGTAAGTACGACGCGCACGCCACTAAAAGTAACGTGTAACGTGTACAGTAGATATATAAATACAAAAAGCGTACCAAATGAGGTTTGTCATCAGCAACACATTTGGAACCTTAACCCACCATATAACTACTTCAGTGCTCACTTACACTGTATAAGGAACTAATGAAACAATAACTTAAAATACTATTATAAAGATTTACATTATATTTAATATACATTGCAATTATTATAATTAAGATTTTGTGACTATACAAAAAATAAACGCTTGTCTGTTCCGCAAGAAATTGTATTATGGAACACTTTACGTAACACGTTTATAATCTAAGATCTTTTTAGGAAGACCTCTATATCATTAATGTTATTAATAATTATAATGTCGAATTGTAAACAATAAGCTGATAATTATTTCTATTATTAAAATAAAGAATGAGTTGAAATCTTGCTAAATTTCATGTAGACAAAGTCGCGGGTAACAGCTAGTCTAAAATAGAATAACCTCAATTACTTTTTATTAGGTTCGCTATCTACCAGTGAAAGTCCCGTGAAAATCGATGTAACCGTTTTGGTGACAGCACAGCGGGCGAAGCCATGCTTAACAGCTATTGTAAACTAAAATTGCTTAAATTACTTTTTATAAGATCAGCTATCTGCTAGTGAAAGTTATCTGAAGATCGATCAAACCGTTTTGGAGATAGCATTGCGCGCTATACTTTTTACTTATACACTTTTATACTTTTTATTATGTCCGCTATCTGCCGGTGAAAGTCCCATTAAAACGGTCGAACCCTTTCGTAGATTGCACTTGCTGGCGAAGCCACGGTTAACATCTAGTCTAAATTAAAATTACTTAAATTATTTTTTATAAGATCAGCGACAGCTCTTTTGGATGTTGTTGATAACCTTTTAGCGTCCCAAGATCAAGGTAATTGCAGCATCTTGGTGTTATTGGATTTTTCCAGGGCTTTTGATTGCATAAATATTCCACTACTTTTATCAAAACTGTCCTTTTACGGATTTGATAAAAACTCAATCTGCTGGTTTCATAGTTACTTGACAAATAGACAACAGTATGTTGAAGTAGTGAAATCAGATGGTACAAAGCTTCACTCATCAACCAGATATGTACCTCGTGGAGTTCCACAGGGGTCAATTCTGGGTCCTATTCTTTTTATTATATATACAGCAGATATTATAAATAATATTACTCATTGTCTATACCACCTCTACGCAGATGATCTCCAACTTTATCATTCCTTCCGACCCAATGATTATATTGAGGCAGTAAATAAAATAAATCATGATTTAGAACAAATATACACTTGGTCTACCTCTAATTGCCTGAATCTAAACCCGAAAAAGTCCAAATTTATGGTAATGGGCTCTAAACACCAAATTAAAAATTTAAACGTCTCACAAATTAAAATAATGGTTAACAATGAGCCTGTTGCTCATGTTCATGAAGCGAAAAACCTTGGAATAGTGTTTGACAGTTCCTTAAAATTTGAAAAACATATAAGTGAATGTGTAAGAAACGGCTTTTACCGGCTTAAGATTCTTTACAAAATTAGACCGTATCTTAATGAGGAACTCAGGCTGCAGTTATGCGAGTCTATTATCCTAGCTAAGTTGAATTATTGTGATGTGGTTTACGGTCCATGTCTTCTTGGGCGAACACAAAAATTAATACAACGTGTACAAAATGCCTGTGTGCGCTTTTGTTATTATGTTCCACCACGTTCACACATCACACCTTTCCTCTTTAAATTTAAACTTCTGAAAATGAAAGCAAGACAAAAGCTACACTTGGCTAGTATGCTGTTTGATATAATATCAACCGAGACGCCTAGTTACCTTTTAAATAAATTTGTGTGGACCCGAGATCATAATAAACACCATAAAAGGACTTGCTCACATGTGTTTCTTCTTCCGCGACATAGAACAGTGACCTTTCGTGGTTCTTTTAGGTACGCGGCCACTAAATGTTGGAATGACATACCTCCTCCTATTCGTAACATTACACGAGGTCATCGTTCTAGTTTTAAAAAACATTTGAAAAACTATCTATTGACATGGCAAGCGTCGCATGAATTTGCGTAAATAAATAAATTTAATAAACTTGTTACATCATATGATCTCTGAACTAGTGCAAAATTATTTGAAAATTATATCTAATTCCACAGCTTTACGATAAACTTTATTGTATCGTATTAAACGGTATTAGGTTACATATTAAGGGCATGTGTAATATTAATTTGAAATTGTCATGTAAATGTGTCCGTGTAATTGTAATTACGTCTATATATTAAAATACAGCAGGCTTTGTCTGAAAACCAGCGCTGCAACGCTTCCACATGGAAGCTTGCAGCTTGTGCTGAGACAAAGACCTTTTCACCACATGCAACACTTGTCTCTCTTGCTTTTTGAAATTATGTATATTCTTGTAAGTACGTGTTGTATGCATTGAATAAATATATCTTTCTTTCTTTCTTGCTTTCTAATATTATAGGTGGTAGAGCCACGCTGAAGCTATTACTGGTGTCAGCATGAATGGGTCGGCTCGCCCGGAGTAGTACCGCCCTCTCACAGAAAACCGACGTGAAGTAACAGTGCTTGCATTGTTGCGTTTCGTACGGTCAGTGAAACCGCTGGAGACCTCTCCTCTCCTTCCCCCTTCCCTTCCTCCCCTCCCCTCAAACACAGGATGGCAACGCACTTGTGACTCCCCTGGTGTTGCAAGTGTCTATGGACGGTGGTGATCACTTAATATCAGGTGACTAACCAGTTCGTTTGTCCTCTATGATATAAAAAAAATATTTTTTATTGCGTTTGTAATAATCTGGGTCAGGTTTACATAAACAAAATTGTAGGAAATAAATAAAATATGGAGTTAAAATGTCCATGAAGGTTTCCAAAATACTGACAAAATTGACACACAGAGGTACACACAGTACTGTACTGTATACGTCTCATTTAACTTGATACTCTTGTAAGTGTACCCGTGCGAAGCCGGCGCGAGCAGCTAGTGAGAAATGGTCTTAAATACCACAGATTAAAATTGACTCAAAATCCGAATTAAACGTGTCTAGAGTAACAAAAAAATAAATATAGGAAGCAAGCAGCCTGGAGGTTCTAATTTCCAGCTTCCCTTACAACAAAGAGATCACAAAGTCAGGTGCACGTTGCAATCGGCCCTCAGATCAGTGAGTAAATAGAGGTGCAATGAATCACTGTAACCGTTTTCCGATAAGAACTGGGCTCTGGCCTCTCTCAGCCCGATATAGTCGGTGCGCCTTGTTTTATTGTGCTACTATTTTCTCTGTATCGCTAGTGAACGCAGCCCGGGCGGAAACTGAGATAAAGTCGCGACCTCACTGTGATCTACAGCTTTGTGTCGAAGAGTTGTGTTAACTACACGATTTGCCGGCTCCTTGGATCTTTATAACTCTGTATCATATATTGGTCTTCTAGTATAGTACAGTGCTATCCAAACTTTTTGATCGTTCTGAATATAAATGCACAAAATACAAATGTAGGTATAAATACTTATATTATATGTTTAACATCGAGGCAATTTAAGGATATCTAAATGCTAGTTTTAGATTCGATACTTACGTATTAACGCCACCGCCGCGTTACCCGACCTCTACCGCGGCCGGCTCGCGCGTTCTGTTTCACAAGTCTAACCTAACCGAACCTAGACGGGATAAATTGAGAAAAAGAAATCGATTAGGTTAGGTTAGACTAGCGAAACATAGTTTTTGCGTTTTGTATATTAGCGACTTGATGATTTTTAAGTTAAAAA
>MU159597.1:98418-116092 GCA_015888305.1 Antheraea pernyi | reverse complement strand
TTCAATTTTGTTGCTAACTTTATTTAAATGGTTGGTAAAATTATAAAATCAAGACTAAACGTAGCAATTAAAACGCACTTAAATTCAAACAAATTCGCAGTCATTTGAATTTTATGAAAAAACAAAACATAATTAAATTTTTTTTTACAACCAGCCAGTATGTCTTCAATAACAAAAAAGTTTACTTACCTACGCACTTTGTTTGAGTAAATACTTAGAGATTAATGAATATAAATGGTAAAATTTGTAATATCATGCATGTTGCTTAGATTTTTTGTGTATGTATGTATAGAATAGATAAAGAAACCAAGTTCGATTTCTATATACAACATACAGTATCTCGCAAACACCTACGATGTCTATTCACTTCCAACACGTTTACATATTGCAAAAAATGACGATATTTGGTGTTTACTTACGAACGAAAACTTGGAAACGCAGAGAACAGGTTCTTGCTACAATATCTTTCTTCTAGAGTATTAATTTGCAGCAACAATGGAAGGTTGCAATAAATATTGCTCTGCGCGTAAAGTTTTTTTTATTATATCACAGCAAAGTGACTGCGCTGTGCCTGAAGGTGAGCACAGTACAAACCAAAAAACAATAGCGACTAGCGAGAGATGCGTTATCCCTTGCCGGTCGCCGCTGTCATGCCGGCCTGCGTAAAATGACTAATCGCATACAACAAGAAGAAGATGTGTCATGATAGATGCTTTATCTAAAACTAGATGGCGTTATTAGACTGGAAATTATCTTTGTTTGCTGGTGACGTAGCTTCCTAATCGTTACAACTTTCAAAGTAAGTACGACAAAATCATGTTTTATCTAAAAGTTGTTTGACAAATATTTATAAAATTGCGATTATCGGATTTGTTAAAAAAAAAACAGGTGACCCTATCTTGGAGTCAGAGAAAACGAGCTACTCATGCTAATTATAATGCTATGAAATTAATTTCATAATCGCGACAGTATAGAGCTGATAAATATATTAATGTAAAATGTTTTTTTTATCTCGTTTACAACAACAAAAAGCAATCAAATAATTATAACAATAAATACATACTATGATAATAAAATTAGTGTAACATTATTTATGGTCGACTCCTGTGCACACTTTATAACATACGAATAGTTCTTACATGTAGCTGCTCTCCTGTAAATTTATTCATTTTTAACGATAACTCCAAAATATGGGCTGAGTATCTATTAACTACATTTGCAACTAATACGCTTTCTTTTTTTTTGTAAGAATGACAATTTTATTTAAAAACTAGTTGATCCTCGTAACTTTATTCAATTGCAAAAGTTTGTTTTTGTTGTAATCTTATCCTTACCTCATAATCTTTAGAAAATCGCAATCATAGACATTTTGCTTTTTCTTTGGGTTCAGTCGTTTTCAGTTCAGTCGTTCAGTCGTCGTTCACACGTGTTCTAAAAAACGAGACAAACACAGACAAAAAGTATAAGAAATATTTTGACGTGTTGTGTTTTTATCCCTCAATAATTTTCTTTTCAGTTACCTATACTCTGTGATACACATAAATTATGTTTTTTATATGTATAGTTTATTATTTTACTATAAATAAATAATAATAGTTCAATAAGAGGTATAACAATGTAAAGCGAGTAAAACCAAGGCAATAACTAATAAAGTGACCGTTCATTAAAAATAACGTATACATGATACCGCCTTAACTGTTCATGCTTTTGGTTTTAAAATGTTTATAACTCCGTTCGTTCCATTTTGTAATCCAAGAAAGGCCCAGAGTTATTGCTAAATAATATTTAATGAAGACTTTTACTGTGCGCTGCACCAACAAGCTAGTTGTTTTAATCAAATAAAACCGTAAAATGTGTCGTTTGAATTACTCATTATAATAAAACATGAAGTGTAAACAGTAGAAGAAATAAAGCAAATAATTATAATAAACAAGTTCTAACGTTCATTAGTGGTAGAGGGCACAGAGGGCGCTCGAGCGGCGAGCACTGAGCGCTCCCGTCACGTTATAGCAATTATACTAAATACAACGTGAATTAACCGACTGATTATTGTAATAAATCTTAAAACATCATTAGTAACCATAACGTGTGTACGCGTGTGGAAGGTTTGTTAATTTCAAACATCACTTAAACTTATTATTAATGTTACATTATATATTTATCCTGTTACCTGTACCATCTGATGCCATGTGACTAATAAATATGTGCTAAAAATAATAGGACTGCACTGCATTTCTGACTGCCTACCATAATAAACTGCTTGCTGCAATTTGCTCAACGACAGATTTTTTTAACTATGAGCTGGCTGGTGTTAAATAAGAAAGTACATCTAACGTGTCTGTACTGTTTCGATATTCGAGAAAAGATTGTTACAGGTGTCTAGGAATAAGTAATAGAATACATTTCAATCATTTTTATAAATATATGTCTGTCTGTTTGTATGAACATGCATCACTGCAAAAGTACTGGGTTCACAATAAAACCATAAAGCATATCTTCGGGAGTAACTTAGTCTTTATTTCATTAAAATCGGTCCACTCTATCAAAAAATATTGTAATTAGAATGACGGCTCGAAGCCAGTACGAGAAAAAAGTATTAATCTAGGAGTACACTAATATTATAAAGCTTATTTGTTTATTTCTTTGGTTGAACGCGCTAATCTAAGGAAGTATTAGTTCGATTTGTGGTTCAGTATTAGATAACTTATTTATCGAGAAAGGTCATAGGCTTCATATCATCACACTCAGTATAGGAGCAGAGCACTAATGAAGAATGTTTCAAATTCGGGGTTTTGTACCTTTTGAGAGCATCCGCTCCGTGTTAGCGTTAGCCCCAAGTAACTATTCCACGCAGACGAAGTCGCGGCTAGATGCCAGTCAAATATAAACTTGAAAAGATCATGATATGATTGGATTGCAGTATTTTTTTCATTGAGAGTCTAAATATCGAGTACCGTTGATCCAATCATCGTGTCGCATCGGTTTTATATCCCAGTTATTAAAATACGAATGAAAAGGTTTAAAATATAAAGACATAAAAATATAATGATTATTTTATTTTTGAGACGATATGTAAAAGTTCGCCAACAAAACTGCTAGACCAGAGTGTATTAGGAAAGGGATTTGGTTACTTATATTATTTTGGCTCAAATTCAGGCTACTGGGACTATTCCTGTGCTGCCAAAAATTCAATCAACTGGAACTTTTCTTGTACTATGTTTCTTGGATCAACCTAGTGACGCGAGTCGTACGCTTAACTTTGAAATCAGGGTCTCAACCTTACATATAGGTTTGACAAAAGGGTAATACTTGTTTTTTGCTTACTTTCTATACCTAATTTATAAAATACTAGCCAAAGAAAATTCTGCCAAGCCATCATTTGTAGAGGATTTTCAAATTGATTAGGTCATTCACACAAATGTTAAAGAAATTTTGGATGATATAAATCATTTGGTTGTTTTAACCCGGTGTTTCTTACGTACGACGGTCGTCTTGGATATCAATCACTTCGGGTGTTTCGGTTAAACAGTGAATGTTCGCCTCACTTTCGTAATACTTCTAGGTTACTACTAGAAGCTAATCTTCTACTACCATTGATAGCTCCTACAAAGATTCTCCAAACTCAGTGCGGTGTCATAAATGTAATGCGTAATTCCGCAATGACAGCGTTATTAATTCAACCACTCTAAAATCGGACATATGAAACATTCCAACTAGTAATTTTATTGTTATTGTAAAGTAAAAATCTTCTATATTCTCTTATCCATCAAATTGAAAAGTATTTAGTAAGGTGCTATGAACTCAAATATTATAATTTAAAGATGTGATGTTTGTAAGAGACATCTGGTATCCAATAGCGACGCTTTTAGCTCTACATTTTAAGCTAAGGTGTAGATCGAATCTTATTCTTTTAAACACTGCGTAAGAAAAGTAAAATAAGTAAATATTTATAGTAACGGATTCTTGTGATGTATTATATTTAAAAAATAAAGTTACTTGAGCATTCGTTTAAAGCACATATGCGAAGTTCTCCTATCTGCCGCTGAGGCGCTAGCTTCGCATTTTATTTGTAATTACAGTGAGCGCCGAGCGGTGGCGCGGCAGCGGCGTGGAGCGCGTCACAATTTGCAAGTCAAAGCCGCTGAAAAAACCCTAAAACAACCGGCACACAGCCCTTTGGCATTCGTGTGGAACAGAGTCTACCATGAAGCTGCTTGTATAATATCTTATTATAAAAATATTATTTATTACAATAGCATATTATAATCCTTGAACAAGCTACACACAGAAACTAATAATTAATAAATTAAATAAATGGGAATGTTATTATAGAATACAGTTTTGTTTATGTAAGTTAATACCGAATCAATCAAGTATATAGTTTTTATTGTTATTAAGTATTTTATTTTTAATCTTTTGTGTTTTGGCTAGGGGTTGTGGGAGTACATTTACGAAAGGAAAACACAATAATATGTTTTATCGCATAAAAACAATAATAAAGGGAATAGTAGATTTTAATCAGTCGCAAGTCGAAACTTTAATCTTTAAATTAAAACGTAAATTACATTTTTTGAAAGACCGTTAAAAATGTTAAACAATAACCATAAAAACCTGGTTTCTTTTCTCCATGTCTTTCCGAGTTCCACGAGCGATCCCCCTGCGAGGTGAATTTCGTTAGCTCTCATTTGTTTTCTCGTAATTGCTCGAGATATGAGGCTTTATTGGAGCTCCCCCTTTCCCCCTGGCGCCCCCCGGTCCGCCCCGCAGCTTTATTGGATTGGCTCATTGGCTCTTTATAGAGAGCATTTTATGTAACCACCTCATTACGGGCCCTCTCGGAGCGCAACTTAAATACAATCTTGTTACTTTGCCGGGAACGTTTATTGGATGCTTGGATTTAATCTGTCTATCGTCTCGCCTCACGTCTTCCTCACTATGAAATACGTATAGCTGTTTTTAATTGAATTTTAAGGTGAACCGTTTGATTATTTACTAATATACTCGTTTAAGGATTTGAACTTCTAGCTTCGTAGTACTGATTTACTCGGGCTTACATGTACAGTTGTTGAGAGTAAATGTTATGACTGTAACAAGGCACTTATGAACATCAAAACTACTACGGGTTCGGACAAACGACCCAGTCGTTGAGAAGAACCGACAAAAAACGCGATTGGGTTTATCTTTTTAACATATATTTATATATTTAAAATACATTACATGTTATAATCGTTTTTAGCGGATGCACAGTTTTTTTTTTCGAACTGACTACGCTATTGATCTTGAGAGAGGTATCAATTCCATACATTACCATCGATCACATATTGATTCACTCTGTAATAACCTTTTGACATCAAAACCAGCTTGACATGGCGCTTAAATTTACAATCCGGTAAATCGATAATATGCTTTGTTGTAAAACCTAAGGCTGTTTGCTATAAAGCTTTAATATAAACATACCTAAACGAATCATTTACAATGGATCACGAACAGTTTCTGGTTAACTATAATCTTAATGGAAGAATAAATATCGATCCGCTGTCAGAAGATTCGGGTTTCTACATACAAGATAATCCCAATTGGTATAAGTTCAACATTTAATTACCTATGAGAGATAGAAAATGTATACTGGCACAGGGTTCTACGGCGTGTTGACTACCACTTTGCCATAAAAAAGTCAATTCGATGTATAAGTAAGTAGATTTTATAAGTTGCGGTTGATCTAATTTGTAGTAATAAGTATGAAAAATATTTTCATAGAATGTGATTTTTTTTTTTCGAACTGACTACGCTATTGACCAAGCAAGGTCTTAACAGCTTCACCGGACTACTAAGGCGAGCGCTTTAGTCATTCAGCCGATTTTATTTTGACAACTAGCTCAAGGGTGCGCGGCACACCTCGGCTTTGGCTGTTGCCTGATACATGCAATTCGCGACCTATGTAAGCTAACTATTCATACATATATGAGTTGTTGAAACATATATGTATACCAAGCATACATACCTCAACAACTCTTATATATATTTCGTATCGGATAATATTCTAAACTATTTCAGTTTGATAAGGGGAAAAAATAAAACCCTTCCACCTGCATGTGTAAGCGTGTGTGGAGGTGGTATGTGTAATGTTGTCGCAGTGATGTAAGATTTTGTGTCACTGTATCGCGCGAGCAGCGTACTCAAGGGCACCACGCTGAGGGAACGGACCTTAGAATGTGATGAAAATAGACAACTGTATAGGTTACAATATCTGCCAACACGGATCCGGAAACACAGGTTGGCATTATTATTGCTAGGAACAGCTGCGATTATCTTAACATATCTAAAGGCTTGTATTATTTCTAGCCGGTCGCATACGTTTATGGGAATGTAAAATCCATTGAGTCAAAATTAAATTTGGAAAATATACCGGTCTGTATAACCACCACTAATGAAACTTTATTCTTAATCGCAACTCAAAATAAATTATTAATAAAAATATCGTTTAAACAGTTAACTTGTTGCAATATATCATTGTGATGATAATTTTTTGTTATATTTTATTTAAAACGTCCGTAAATACATATAGGAATTGTTATTACTATAAAAAATATACAGATAATTTAGGGTTTACTTAAGGGTCTATATTTTTAAAACCTTTATAAGATCACCTAATAAGAATGAGTTTTCCTTTTTGTTTTTATATCCGAGAGACATAATATATTTACGTATATTATAAACAAACCCACTTTTAGCGACCTCTAGTAAATGTTATTATAAAAAGGACACCGCCATCTGTGAGTCAGTAGCTACATTAAGTTGTTAATGATAAAATTACATTAACTTTTGTGTATCAAAGTTATAAATTAAAATATTTAATTTATTGAAAATATTACAGTATAATATATTTTTAGATATAAATAAGTTGTGTCTTATACATTTTTAATGACTTTATGCATTGTTTATTGGCTTTATGTTATACTTTGAAGTCAATAGATGGCGTTAATTACAAAGAGCTAACGCTAATGAAATTGGGAGTAGTTCGAAATTATTTTGAATAATGTATGCATGTTTACAGTTCGCAATAATAAGTACATACAATTTTTAATATATTGTAATGCGATGGAAATCAAACATGCTAACAAGTATAGTGTAACAACGGTGAAGATGGATATCTAACAATGGGTGCTGATCGCTATCAGCTCTATCTCTCATATATGCGCTTCCAGGATTATCAAGCACAGGAGTGGTAGGTTTGGGCATTGAAGACGCATCCTTTAAGCAACAACCCTTAGAATGTAATCTTCAACCTAGATCAAAAAATAAAATGTATGTACGTAATAAAACGTAGGTATCTACTTTTTGTTTTATCTGGGTAAGTTTTTTTTTGTATGATAGGAGGCGAACGAACAGGCAGCTCACCTGATGTTAAGTGTTCACCGCCGTCCGTAGAGAGTCGCGTGTGCGTTACCAGCCTATGTTTGGGGTGAACGGGAAGGGGAGAGAGGAGGGTTGAGAGGAGGTGGTCCTACGGCGCTCAGAATGAATAAGTAAAATAATGAATTACAAGTGTATTCTTCATGGTTGTACTTGTATATTACGTATAATGACTAATACTATAATTGCTTTATTGTTTTCTTCTTGTTTATAAGACATACCTATTGTTTAGCATTTATATTGTAAACATTTATTAATATTGTCTTATTGTTTAAGCAAATAAATAAAATAATTGAATATACACAAAAACTCACACAAATTTTATTTATTATCAACTCTCAAAATTAGTTTTAAAAAGTCGACAAATCTTTTAATTCCATATCTTGAAAAGGATCTGGTGTAACTTGATGTTCAAAAACGCGTTTCTCAATACGAATACAAACAAATTAACAAATCGATACATTGTCTATAGGTTCTGTTTATACATGTACAGTTTTCCCACATGTGCTTTTTGTATAATATTATCACCCACTACCGGTGCCGCTACGTCAGATCCATGATGCGAGACTACAACGCGACGCGACCACTAGCGCCACTATATTAGAGATACACATTGACACTAGCGCCACCATATTAAAGATACACAATAATGAATTAATATTATTTTATAGATATAATAAGACAAAATGAGAATTGATATTATTATGTAGAATTTAATTTTTAGTTAAATAACATTAATCTGATCGTTATTATTTTTGTGTTACTTCAATTATTTTACAGAATTATGAATAAATAGTATTTGCTTTGACTTTAATAGTTCGGCCTATAAAAGGCAAGGTGTCGCTGATCTACATGTCGATCAGTAAACCCATAAGATACATAAATAACAATAATTATATAAAATTGTTGTATAACTTAAATATAATTAATTTGTTAATTATTTATTATTTTTATATTACTTAAATTATTTTGCGGAATTATATGAAAATAGTGTAGCTTTGACTTACATAGATCGGCCTATAAAAGGCAAGATGTCGGTGATATCTACGCATTTTTTATGTATAAAGAATTGTAAGGCGAAGCTCTATCCAAATAAATAGTGACAGTACCTACGAAGTGTTTATTGGCGTCCCTGACCACATCGACTCTACGTTATTTTGTAATAATAGACCCAGTGATCTATTACTGACTGACTATAACTGACTATATATTACTATAACTGACTTCGATTTGTTATTTTTGGTTTTTCGTTGATCTGGTTGTATGTCTGGATTTAACTCAAAACGGTTTGACCGATTGTAAGAGATTATTTTAAAAAATTACCCTCATTCGAAGTTGAAAATATCTACTATCTCATACATTATTCAGCAATTAATATTCTGTCAAATTACGTAGGGTACTTTTAGAAAACGTAAAATAAATATATTATTAATTCTCAACTGTTTTTAATTACACTTTATACACAAGATCTGTATCATAATATCCCGAAATTAATAACTTTAAAAATTCGGTTTAAAGAACTTATTTTATTTCTCAAAGAAGAAGTTCACTTATCGATACTTAAAGAACATTAATAATCGTTAAGCTAATCATTCAGTGTTAGAAAAGATACAAAATTGTTATAAAATATTTCTTATGCTAAAATACTGCCGAAGGAGAAGACAAAACATGTACCGCTACGAAGAGAGTAAAATACAGATAAAAAAGTGTAACAATTATACATAAAAAATTTATTTTTTAGAAATAACTTTAGGTTTACCTTGAATATATTTAAGGATTCAATTTCCCGTATTTCGTTGGTAATTCATTGAATAGTTTAGCTCCCTCGAATTTTATGTTTTGTATCCTTGCTCTATTTAGAACTAATTTGCTTGTATTTCTTAAACATCGTTTAGAGGTATTTATTGTAAATGCAATTTTTTTTGCATAATATTTTTTACTAATATACAAGTTTTATATATATACATTTGCCTTAAAGTCATAATATTCGTTTCTCTGTATATTTTTTCTGATAAAGTTAAAGTATTATAATTAAAAAGTATTTTTATAACCTTATTTTGTACAATGTGTAATTCTTTTAATGTGGATTTAGCAGTACATCCCCACACTTTAATTAGGTAATCTAAATGTGACTTAATAATGGCATTATAGATTAAGTAGCGTGTTTGCATAGGAACGTGTTTGCTATAGCCACATAAGCAACAGGAAAGGGAATTCAATTAGCAATAATATTTTAGAAGTTTAAAAACTATCAATAATCAAATTTGATATGAAGAATAATCTGGTAAATTTGGGAACAATACGTCAGTGCTTATACTCCTCAAGTCGGTTGCCAAGAGTCGGAGAAAGTAGCCTTCTGGAACGAACTGAAATACCAAATTCCTGAAACTTAGTCCTGAATGATTCGCGAGGCCCCAAATTATAAATCGCTCGAACTGCCCGTTTTTGTTGCTATCTTTTAAATAGCAGACGAGAAGGTCGAAAGAAACTCCACAAAATCCGTAATGTTTTAATTTCAGAATGAGGGTACTATGGTCAACGCAGTCAAAGGCCTTAGATAGATCACAAAACACACCAATTGCATCCAGCGATCCCTCCCAAGCCCGCAATATACGACTTAAAAGCGTGGCACCAGCGTCAGTAGTTGATTTTGATTTTGTGAAGCCAAACTGTCGACCATCCAAAATCTCTAGCGCTTTAAAACATCCTACTAATTGCTTAAGCATAATTTTGCTTAATGACGGACGTACAGAAATTGGTCTATAACACACGACCACAGAGAGAAGACTTTCGCGAAGCCGCTCTTCATTTAGACTTCAGTGCAAGCGACGAACAATCCGCGAATAGTTGGTACTCTGAGATCCAGTTGGCAGTCAGTACGCTTGGCAAACAGGTACTTGGCACTTCGAAGGGAGGCCGTGTCATCGACAAGGAAACGTGGTGGTGGAATGTGAAGGTGCAGGAGGCGATCCAAGAGAAGAAAACGCGCTTCAAGAAGTGGCAAGAGACCAGCTCTCCTGAAGACCATGACTCGTATAAAGCCGCTAAGTATGCCGCCAAGCGAGCCGTTGCCAAAGCCCAGTACCTCGTCAGACGATATAGGGGCAACAAGCCCGAGATTAGGAGGCAGTTCTGGTGGGGATATATTTGCGCGTTGAGTGTTTAGTAACTCATTGAAGTAGCTCCGCCACCTCTCCTTCACCATACCTGCGTCGCAAACAAGGGTGCCATCTGAGATCTTTACACTAAGACAAGGAGAGGTGGCGGAGCTACTTCAATGAGTTACTAAACACTCAACGCGCAAATATATCCCCACCAGAACTGCCTCCTAATCTCGGGCTTGTTGCCCCTATATCGTCTGACGAGGTACTACGTTGTCTCCGCAGCATGAAAACTCGAAAAGCCGTGGGTCCTGATGACTTACCGATTGATGCGTGGAAATCGATGGGACCTTATGGTGTGAATATACTCACTGACCTTTTTAACCGCATCCTCACTAGTCGCAGTATGCCTGACTTTTGGAGATCTAGCATCATCACTCCAATCTACCAAGGTAAAAGCAGTGTACAGGATTGTCGTAACTACTAACTACTAATACTCAACGTTGCGAAGACCGAGTACATGGCTTGTAGTAGCACGGACTCCGACCCCTTAAACATAGGTAACGAAAGCGTCGCGAAGACCAGCAGCTTCAAATACCTAGGGTCTGTGATACACGAGTCCGGGTCAATCGATCACGATGTCCAATCTCGAGTCGGTGCCGCTTGGGCGAAATGGCGAGAGGTCACCAGCGTTCTATGTGATCAAAGGATACCCGTGAAGTTAAAGGGTCTGGTGTACGAGTGCATCATCCGACCGGTGTTGTTGTATGGCAGCGAAACGTGGCCGGTCCTAGCTAGACATGTCCAGCAGCTACACGTTCACCGAGATGAAGATGCTACGATGGATGTGTGGCGTTACGCGATTAGATCGCATTCGTAACGAACACATCCGTGGTAGCCTTGGAGTCCGTGACATCGCAGACAAGCTGCAGGAGAGTCGACTTCGCTGGTACGGCCACATAAGTCGCAGGCCTCCAGACTACGTCGGAAATAGATGCCTCAACATAGCTGTACAGGGCCCAAGGTCTCGTGGCAGGCCCAAGAAACGCTGGTTGGACGTGGTAAAGGTGGACTTAAAGGAAAATAACCTCACACAGAAGGATGCCGAAGATCGGGCAAAGTGGAGGAAGCATACTAAGAAAGCGGACCCTGGTATCAGGCCGGGAAAACGCTAGGAAGAAGAAGAAGAAGATGTCGCTCGTCTGACATAAAAGGAAGTTTAGCTTACAAATATTAAACTTTTCGTTCACTATTTTACCAATTATTATCACTTTTCCTAATACCTGTACCTTTTAAAGTTAAAGTTAGCTTAGACCTCCCTCTGGCTTTAAAGTTTTTAGTTATTACAAATAATAAAATGATATAATCAGACTCTAGTACAATAATTTGCTTGTACCTCGGGAACTTGGAATTCCTTTAAATTTGGAATACATTTTATAATTATAAATACTTTTTCTGCATAGGTACTGATGAGTTTGTTGTTGGCTTCTTTTGATGACTTGAACGTATTTGGAATAAAGTTAATGTCCGTCAGTTCTATATTAATCCAACGAGCAAATTAAAGAATTATCATTTATTCTGTATTCTAAAACGTTGACCAAAATATCATCTGGTGTTCAGTTACGACGCAGCTGAAGATACTTAAAACTAGAGAAGGATAAGCTCTCTATAGCAACAACACATCAACGAGTGCATGTAGACTGATTTTAATTTTATGGCAGTAGTTAATCAGGTGGCCAAAATAACGTCGCGTTCCTTCTGAAATAATATAAATATTCTTTTTGGGAAATGGTATCCTAACTAATATTATAAATGCGAAAGTGTGTTTATTTATTTGTTTGTTACGCTTTCACGCATTAACTGCTGAATATATTACATATCATGAATTTGGCATATGTCTGGTAAGGGTTACAGAACAGACATAGCGAACATTTTATCTAGAAGAAATGTGCCATTTTTGAGGGATAGATAAAATCTACATTAACGTTCGAAGCCGCGGGCAAAAGACAGTTATTAATATTATCGTATAAAATATTAAAAACATATCAAATATTATATTAAATTTCCATATCTACTTGTATTAATACTAATAACAGAAGGTTGAGCAGAGCCAAGTAAGATGTGGGGACTAAAGTATTAAAAACCTATAATAAAACGATTATTCAAATATTACACATCAAATCCAAGAGTACATTCGCGAGCAATTTGTTGAGTAAAGTGGTTGAACACAGACAGGCGGTTAATAAACCGCTGTGGGTCGCGGGCGGGCGGCGAGCGCGGGTGCGGGAGCCGCCGACCCTCGTGTCGACAATTTAATAAAGTAAGGTAAAGCGGCGCGCGAGCCGCAGTAATAACGTTTGTAAAAATATCCGCAGACATGGGAGTTAAGGGACAGAACTCCTTTATCTAAAAATAATATTACAAATAATCTTTATTTTGTCTTGTAAATTATATTTTTCGTATTAAATTGCAAAATGACATAATGTTAAGACAAAAATACGCCGTATGAATATTGTACATCTATTATTTATTTCTACCATTAAATATACAATAAAGATAATATACAATATACCAGTTGAAAGATTATTATTCAATGTATGGTGTTAAAATAGTTATTTATCTATAATTAGAATTATTAGCGAACATAAAGTGTAACTATGTACAACATCGTAGATTAAGTACTTCGTTAAACTACGACTTCCTTCACTTGGATTGTCGGTGGGTGAATGTAGGCGATTCCTTTATAAGTGCTTGTAAGAAGTTGTGCAGGGTTCATTTATTCACTCTTGTGTGCGAGATCGTGAGATCTATCGTTATTGTCGCTAAGTGATAATTATTGTCTCTGAGGGCGTTGTCTCTGAGATTATTATAACAGTATTAAAAGACAAAGAATCGAAGAAGTCGTCGTTTCATTTCATAGTGTCGGTCGTGTTGTGAAAATACATACAAATGGAGGATAATGCCATCCGTGTGCTCTCGGCTCTCTACAGGCTCTACATATATACTCTGACATATATGTAATTATTGCGAAAAATAGTTCTTTTTATGACAACACTAGTACATCTATCTATACTAACTAGATGTTGCCCGCGGCTCCGCACGCGCTTTTTAAAAAAAAGTATTAAAGTAATGTAAAATTGTGAGTTACATTACAGAAAAGCTTTTAAAAAAACATTTGTAACTACGACACGCACGCCAACTGTAACGTGTACATTAGATATATGAATACTAATAGTATATCGAATGGGATGGGATTTATCATCAGCAACATACCTGGAACTTCAATCTACTATATGCCAAACTCAGTGCTCACTAACACTGTATAAGTAACCCGTATAAAGTCTCCCCGCATTCCTAACACCAGAACACATAGAAGCCACTTTATCATTTTTTGCCGCAGTGGTAAAAGTGGCAAATTTTAGAAACAAATAAGACAATGATTGGTTTAGAGCCTAGCTAAAACAAATAAGTTTCTACTACACAAATACACATGGAATGCGGGCAGATACAATAAAAACAAGCACAACACCTGGCAAATTGCTACAGACACAAAACGGTATTTTTTATTGAATAAGATAAATTATTAATAATCATTCTTACTACTACACTGTTATATCCAAATCAAAAATTCTTATACAAACTGTTTAAACTTGAAATTATAATTATTAAATTAAATTAAATCAGAATCAATCATATATTATTTAATTGATTTTTACTCTACAAGTTCAACTTACAATGAAAGGAAAAGACTACAGCCTAATAATAATACTTGTCCAATTAAATAATATATGATTGATTCTGATTTAATTTAATTTAATAATTATAATTTCAAGTTTAAACAGTTTGTATAAGAATTTTTGATTTGGATATAACAGTGTAGTAGTAAGAATAATTATTAATAATTTATCTTATTCAATAAAAAATACCGTTTTGTGTCTGTAGCAATTTGCCAGGTGTTGTGCTTGTTTTTATTGTATCTGCCCGCATTCCATGTGTATTTGTGTAGTAGAAACTTATTTGTTTTAGCTAGGCTCTAAACCAATCATTGTCTTATTTGTTTCTAAAATTTGCCACTTTTACCACTGCGGCAAAAAATGATAAAGTGGCTTCTATGTGTTCTGGTGTTAGGAATGCGGGGAGACTTTATACGGGTTACTTATACAGTGTTAGTGAGCACTGAGTTTGGCATATAGTAGATTGAAGTTCCAGGTATGTTGCTGATGATAAATCCCATCCCATTCGATATACTGGAATTAAATAGTAATAAGATTGTATGTAAGCGTGAAACGCACGAACAGTATATGTCATATTAAAATAAGAATAATGGAATAAATTAATGTACATAAATAACAACGGACAAATAAAGTAATAATTAAGTAGAATAAGCTGTAGCGATATAAATAAAAATGATAACTGAAAAAATTATTGATAACGCAAACAAAGTCTCGGATTACGTCTGAGGAAATGGGGGACAAAAAAAAACACTGTATAAGAAAGTCATGCAAATTATAAGGTATACATTATCGAACAATGTCTTAAATCTTTTATTATATAGATATAATATGCCCGTATTGTCGATATACTTAAGTTATTCTTATACGTTGCCATAATCACTGAGTTATGTTGAAACAAACGTGGTAAATAAAACAATATAGCCGCCAAATTGACCAATAAGATGATATTATTCATATTACATACAGATATATGACTTTCAATTATGTATATTTATTCTTGTAGTCCAGTAAGGCACACGTCTCACGCGGTTGTAACATATTTTTGATCAATTTTATACGGACGAATGCACAGGTAGCAGTTAATCACTACACAGTGTACCAATTCAAATAAAAAAAGAACCATTAAAATCGGTTCACAATTGACGAAAATATCGGTTAACATACATAAAAATGATATATACAACCGAACATAGTAACCTCCTCCTTTTTCGAAGTTGGTTAAAAAGAAAGTCCTCTGTCAGTTTATCTGTTCGCGATAAAGTATTTTTTTTTTATGTCATTGGTGGCAAACGAACCTGTGGGTCACCTGATGTTAAGTGATCACCACCGTCCATGGACACTAACAACACCAGAGGAGTTGCAAGTGCGTTGCCACCCTTTGGGGGGAAGGGTTAGGGGAGGGAGAGGGAGAGGAGAGGGGAGGGGAGGTGGGCCTCCGGCGCTCTCACTGACCGAACGAAACGCAACAATGCAAGCACTGTTACTTCACGTCGGTTTTCTATGAGAGGGTGGTACTACCCCGGACGAGCCGACCCATTCATGCTGAAACCAGTAATAGTGTCAGCGTGGCTCTACCACCATTCATTCAAGTTATGTATGTTAACCGATATTTTCGTCAATTGTAAACCGATTTTAATGATTCTTTTTTTATTTGAATTGGTACACTATGTAGTGATTAACTGCTACCTGGGCATTCGTTCGTGTGAAATTGATCAAACATATGTTACAACCGCGATAGATGTGTACCTTACTGGACTCCAATAATAATAAATATACCTAATTGAAAGTCATATATTTGTATGTAATATGAATTATATCATCTTTTTGGTCAATTTGGCGGCCATATTGTTTTATTTACCGCGTTTGCTTCTACATAACTCAGCGTTTATAGCAACGTATAAGAATAACTTAAGTATATAGACAATACGGGCATATTATATCTATATAATAAAAGATTTAAGATATATTATTCGATAATGTATAGCTTATAATTTTCATTACTTTCTTATATAGTGTTAGTGAGCACTGAGTTTGGTATATAGTAGGTTGAAGTTCCAGCTATGTTGCTGATGATAAATCCCATCCCATTCGATATACTATTAGTATTTATATATCTAATGTATACGTTACATGTTACAGTAAATGGCGTTCGTGTCGTAGTTACAAATGTTTTTGAAAAAGCGTTTCTGTAATGTACACACCCACTGACAATTTTACATTTCTTTAATACATTTTTAAAAAGTTCGTGCGGTGCCGCGGGTAACTGCTAGTGTAAATTTGCCTCTTAGGATGAAAATTGATATTCATGGAGTTGATCGGTTCGCAAACTGTGACAATAAATATTCTTGGAAATATTTCAGGTTTCTAAAAAATTAGCAAATGCACTGGCTTTATACTTAGAGCATTTGTTAAACTATGGAGTATGTACTATTCCGTTTACACGTTATTAAAATTTACTATGCACCAGAAAATATAATCCACATTACATAGTATAAAACAAAGTCCCCTACCGCGTCTGTCTGTTCGCGATAAACTCAAAAACTACTGAACGGATTTTCATGCGGTTCACCAGTAGATAAAGTGGTTCATGAGGAACGTTTTGGTATAATTTATCAAGGATTTTTTTAATAATCAGGACGGGACAACGTCTGCCGGGCCCGCTAGTATATAATAAAAATATATTATATACTTGTATTACGTTTCTATAAATTAAACATTGATATAAATATATTAATACTTAAATATCTAACCCACAACTTCACGGAAACAGATGCAAAGTAAATAACAAAGGAAAGTAATTATAACGCTTTTTATTTTTTACGCGCAATGTACATTTGCTGACAAATATAACAAGTGTATGGTGGTCGCGATTCCGTCGGACACTGTAGTCGTGTCCTCCCACCAGCAAACCACTATTACAAAACATTTGATGGTGCAAATGGTTTTGGAAAATGTAACTATTAGTGGCGCTTGTCATTGTTATAGTTAACTTTAACAGTTAAAATAACCGACATTTTGGTGCAACTCAGCTTTAGTGCTTGAAAGCGAGCGACGGTCTCCTGAGACGTTAAATTACACTAAAAGTCGTATTAAACCACACTATGAGAATTTTAACGAGTTGATTAATTATATATATTATTATATATAAATACAAGGGAAAATAGTTATAAAAGTTCTATGAAGAAAGATGAACTGTTTAGAGTGGAATTGCTACTTTATCGTACAATAATTATGCCAGGTTAGTATTTATATAGTGTCATATGAAATAATTGAATATTCGTTAATACACTTATTATTAAATACAGATAATTAGTTAGGTTATACCCCTTAACAGGTTGGCGATGCGGTCTCGCGGAGTTTTATTTGCACATCGCCTTAACCCGCGCGCGCTGCCAATATTAAATTCTGCAACCAGCTACCCCCCAA
>MU159597.1:69904-98394 GCA_015888305.1 Antheraea pernyi | reverse complement strand
CCGAATCCCCTCCCCTCGACCCCCGACACCCCCCTAGCCGCATAGAGACGTTTAAATTACATTATGTGTTTGCTTTCGGAGTATTTCATTAGAAATGACTCGAGTTTTTTCTATGTGTTTGTCAACATTTATCGAGGTTTAATTATTATGATAAAAAGGGTGTTTCTGGCGTATGAGAGGGTGTCTTGTGTTTTTCTTTTAGTAATTTTTATTTTATATGCACAATCACCTATGATTCTACTCAACTCCACATTCGCTCTTGCGAATTGTTACTCATTGGCGTGTAGTTGCTGGGAATGATGATTAGCTCATTATTTGTACTGATATCCATTTATAAATAAAGGAAATATTTTTATTAAATTGCAATGAACCTGAGACATCGTAGCATACTATAGCATAGTGGTAGAACTTTTACGGATCCAGGCCTAACTAACTACCACTACAAAATTGAAAATCAATCGCCACGCAACTATGGGTGTGTTCCGGCAGCTGAACATGAGCACCAGTCCCTCTCTAAATATTTTAGAGCACAACATAATTTAATATCCGATGAGATTGTAATGAAATGCTAAATGCTAATGCTAAAACACACTTAAAATAAAAAAATTCTTTAATTAATTTAGGCCCTGAGAAGGCACTTATGAGCGTCAAAACTACCACCAGTTCGGAAAACAACCCAGTCATCGAAAAGAACCGGCAAGAAACTCGATCTGGTTTATCACTTCATGTTATATATTTTTACAAAACATACTTAGATAGTTACATTCGTTTTTGCTATAAGCACAAAGAGGGGCGTCAATTCCAGACGGCACCGTCTCGTTCACATATTGATGCTGCCTTTATGTTTTAAGACCAGCTTGACATGATACTTGAACTTACTTTCTGCCAAATCGGTAATGTGATTAAATGATAATTATACTTGTAATTAAAATACGTGAATCAGTTTTAAATTTCTTGTCCGACTTCAAGTTTATTTATTGCGAACATTCAGGTTTTGGAGTGGGCTGCATTAGTTGCATGATATGCTATCCTCTAAGTGTTGGATCTCCTCTAATATAGGAGGATAGAAAAAAAAACACATTAAGACAAAAACAATGTTTATAAAAAGTAGACAATAACTAGGTCATAAGCTGTGGTATAAACGAAGCCCAGTCTAATATAGGTTATCTGTGTCTTTTACGAATTAAATTTATTTAATTATACAACAGGGGTGCTGAAACTTGAACTGCTGGTGATTCACCTCTATATTGTTATTCAAGGATCAATCGACTCTAAAAGCCTACGAGTATATGTGATGCAGAATTGTACTTAACACCGGATAAAAAAGATAAAACAACGGGATGAGGGGGTTATTCTGAGATAATTGTGAATTAAACCAATTTTAGTTGTGTATTCATTATATTTTGTTTTATTTACCTACCTACTAAAACAAAATATCAAAAATCAAATAGTTGAATAGTTAATGTTCTATATCCGCAATTTTTTCTCGAGATCGACTCAAAAAAAGCACTCACGATCGTTCGTCTTGCACCCTTGGCTGACACTATATAGCACGTCGGTTTGATTTAGTAAGTTTTTCAAAGCGTATATTTGCTATGAGTCTCATTATTATGAGTTACATCCTGACGAAATTTTACTGGGTGTTTTATAGAGACATGTATATTCAGGAAAATTCCTTGGGAAATTCTAAACTTACAATCTGCTGATGATTTTTTGGAATTTATATAATTATCTGGGTCTCTGTTGTAGTTGGTACCGAATTTTCAACTTCTCAATATTTTTTAAATTCAATATAGCAAAATAATGTGTGGCTCTCGACTCTGATTATACATGTATAATGTGAAGGTAGCTCATACTAAATGGAAATACCACGCCCTTACTCTATAGTTACAAACACTGTAAAGGATTCTCTAACTTTGTGAATAGTTTCGAGCGATCAGACTGTTGATATCTGGCTGGATATAGATAATTAAGAGACGTTTGAATTCGTAAAACTTTGGAAATGTACCCTAAGTGCTTGTGGTGTGGTTGGAATTGTATAGAACTAGCATATTGGGTCGTTTAAGTATGGCGTAAGGGGAATTTTTGTAATTTCTGACTGCCCCCTCGCTCTGGTCAGCAAAAGTAAGTATTGTTCTTACACTCTCTCCTATGCTTACTGTAACATTTATATAAGTATTTTTAAATATGTTCTGGTTAAATAAATCCCCTCTCAAACCACACCATCCTCTATGTCGTCAAAAATAAGCAAATCTAGGACAGTCCACCCCCATCAGTACGTACGTAATACTTTAGTGACCTCTATGGTAAAGCTATCGATTGTGTTTCATAAGTTTTTTAGATAAATTCCTTTACACAATATAATAATAACATATCTTACGAAAATCTTGAGAAAGTCTTTTTCAAAAACATAATTTTCGTTGCCTTCTTCGTCTTCTTACTTTAGCAATCGAGCTTTTTTTTGTAGATCATTACTGGCCCAATCAAGTAGCAAATTATTGCAAAATATCTTGAGATGACTTGAACATTTTAACAAGATTGTACACCACTGTACCTTGTTAGAACTGTCAAGGGAATTTGTATAGTATCTCTGAATTCTTGTTTCGTGGTATTATTTCACATTTAATTGGCGTGTGCATAATAAAATATTTATATTATGTTAGATGCCCGCAATATTACAATAACGATAACGTATGACTCTGAAAAGGAAAAACAACTACATAACAGATGAATATCACACCAAAAACTCATTACATTGCTTTTTATTTTTGAAAGGTTCTCTTAAGCTATCGTGGAGTTAACCATTCTATAGTGTAACACTTTACAATTCTAATATTTACTAAGGTTGTGTACTTATATTGGACTCGTGGCGTAGCTGTAGTAAGCTAATTTTGTCGGTTTATGTGTATGATCGTCATATATGTATACCAGATGTTTAGTTACCATAACATAAATTATACGTAGTTACAATGAAGTTAAGGTCTTGTATTAATTATTCTTAAGAACACTTACAATTTTAACTTCAATTAATAAACTAGCAGGTACCGGGTACGCAAACGTTATATTAACAACGGCACAAACCTTAATAAACTTGTATTAAAGAGTTTCATATGGTAATATGTTTTTTTATGTGAGAAATTCTAAATATACATAAAAAAATTCATGGATGTTTAAAAAACTCTAGATATCGATTATAACGTTATCTACAGGCTATCACTATAGCTAAGAACATGGAAGAAAGAAAAGATCTCTATTCTTTACTCCGTGAACTAGGAATTATCCAGGTAATCCCGTAAGTACAAAAAAATCATTATAACTGATCAAGCTCTTTAGGAGGAAAACAATTAAGAAAACACGGACACCGGACCGTATAACCTATACGCAACGGATTCGATACAGTTTTCACTATCCTTTAGACATTTTTTTCCGGTAGGTTTAGATGTATAATACGTGTTAAAGACGTAACAAGGAATTTTTGGGCGCTTACATTGATAGCGCTTTGTGTATGTCCGTAAAATCTGTTAATATATGAGTTGGTGCCACTTTCTATGTGATTTTATAACCTCTTAATTTGGTCAATTTATATTGTGCCGATTGTGTTTCACTGTCTCTGATTAAATCTATTTGTACACGTTCAATCGTACTTTATTTTCCTCAAAACCTATCAGTATCTACTACAGAATTGTACATCTGAAAAAGCCCAAAAAAGAACATACACAATGGCTTTTTTTCCGAAATGACTACGCTATTGACCTAGCAAGGTTTTAACAGTTTCACCGGACTACAAAGGCGAGCGCTTAAGGCACTTTGCTGATTTTATTTGTCAACTAGCTTAAAGGTGCACGGCACACCTCGGCTTTTGGTCGGGCTGTTGCCTGATACATGCAATTCGCGACCTTTTTTTTCTTTTTTTTTTACGTGGGAAATTCCCTCATGGATACACCACCCTCTCGGGGGATAGAGTGGGTTATGTCCGACTTGCACGAACTAAAACTCCACGGTGTACGTCTGCCACTATAGTTGGGGCGACACGAGATCTCTATAGACTTCATTGTGCCGCCCTAGCAGTTTTTTTTATTTTTTTTCTTATCTGCAGACTGTCGGTCCGCACCATTTTTTTGCTAAAGTTTTATTTAATATGTATGTTAAAAATCGTATATGTGAGCATCTATTGGGTAGTTTTTTTTTTTTATGTGTATATATTTATTTAACTGTTTTTGACGTTATTGCCTTTATGGCGGTTTCATTCCGGTCCCCTATCGCCATCTTTAAGTTATAAATCCAGACACACCGACACCTGTGTCTACTACAACGACGTGACTGATGACGCGGTTAGTAGGTTCATCCATCGGGCCATGGACGCTCCGGCGCGGCATATTGTGGATTATAACTTAAAGATGGCGATAGGGGACCGGAATGAAACCGCCATAAAGGCAATAACGTCTAAACGCGACCCATCTTCCGTAGATCCGGTTACGGTGGGAGGAGGCGGACAAACTGCCGTCTCCTCCTGCTTGTCCTCCATTGATGGAGAGGGTCACTTTGAGGGTACTACTGCTGTCCAAGTGCTGGACCCGCGCCATACTCCAGCCGATAAGGATTCGGCCTGCTTCCACCAGCTTTCCTGCTGCTTCTACGGGGAGGGAAACAAACAGCGAGTTGCTCGCTCCGCCACGGGGACGAAGTTGGGCTCGTCTCATGATACGCCGCAATCGACGACTCGGATATCCGCTTTCTTGACGGGCCGCACCACGGTGATCAGCCCAAGCAGCGACTGCCTGATTCCCATGGCAAACTTATTCACCTGCTCTGGGGCCAGGGTGCCAGGGACCATCAAAGGCCGCGCTCCAGTCACGCTAGGTCACACCTTCACGGAGGGGATGCCGTACTCAACCAGGGACACCTGCATCCTCGCCTTCAGGAGAACGTCGCTATATTTTGCTCCCCTTTTCCTCAGCTTCCGGCCGGAAGGAGATTAGCACGCCTGCCGAGCGAGGAGAAGCGAGTCTGTCCCTGACCCTCTTTCGCTTCCTCTTTTTTCTCCTGGCTCTGGTTGGATTCTTCAGAGCTGTGGCTACTCCAGCCGCCACCAGAGTCGCCTTCTCCTTTTTTCTCCTGTGGCGGCGGACTACAGTCGTCCAGGCTTCCGTATCCGACGAGACCGAGGCTGCTGGAGGCGGCATTGACCTCGGGGATGGGTTGAGGGACCCTGGGGTGATGTTCCCCTGGGGTCACTTTCGACTCCCTTCTTGGCAGATCGGCGCACTGAAATCCTCTTGGCTGGCTTTGGTGAGCCGGGAGCTGCTTTCCTGTTGTTAGCCGCGAGAGCTGGCTTCACCACCTTTGGCAGTAGGAGGCGGTCATCCAGGGCAGCCAGTCTGGCTTTGAGCATCTCTCCTACTGTAGCCAGTAGGAAGTGCTCAAGCCATCACACAGATGCAGCCAGCACATCCGACTTCAAGGCTGTGCCGTGGGAGGTCGTTTAAGAGGCCATGGAGGAGGCGGCGGAAAAGGCGGTGAAAGAGGGAGCTGATGAGGCGACATCGTCTTCTTTTCGTTCGCCTCACGTCACCGGGCGAGAACCTCCTCCTTCAACTGCGCAACCTGACTCCGGAGGTTGCGAGTCTCACGCTGTAGCCGCCTCGTTTCCTCAGCCTCGGTGCGGAGGGCCAAAATCTCTATCACCTCCTGGAGGGATAGGGCTGCTACCTTCAGGGCCTTCACGAGAGTCCTCTTCAGGTGTCCCGACCTCGTTGCCACCTCCACGATGGTGGCGGCCAGCCCGCTGGCCATTTTCTTCAGTAAATTTGCGACCTATTTAAGCTAACCTACGCTAAGTTAACTATTCATACATATATGAGTTGTTGAAACATATATGTGTACCAAGCATACATATCTCAACAACTCTTATATATATTTCGTATCGGATAATTTTCTTAACCATTTTAGTTTGATAAGGGAAAAAAATAAAAACCTTCCACTTTCATGTGTAAGCGTGTATGCGTGCACGTGTGTGGAGGTGATATGTGTAATGTTGTTGCAGTGATGTAAGATTTTATGTCAATATATCGCGCGGGCAGCGCACTCAAGGGCTACACGCCGATGGAACGGACTTAGGCTTGAGCCACTGCGGGATCTAATCTGATGTGACCTGATCTGATCTAATCTGATGCTAATCAGGTCTACGGAGGCGAAATTTACCCCCAGGTCACGATGGCATACGTCCGTCTCCTAAGGATAACTTTGTATATAGCTATCTATACCTATAAATAAATATCAACTGCGCGCATCACTTCACAACGGCAGCATCTATTTGGCTAAATCTTTTTTTTATATCATAGGAGGCAAATGAACAGGTGGGTCACCTGATGTTAGGTGATCACCACCGTCCATAGACACCAGCATCACCAGAGGAGTCGTAAGTGCGTTGTCAGCCTGTGTTAATGGGGAAGGGGAGAGGGAAAAGGCGGAGGGAGGTAATGGAGAGGGAGGAAGTCTTGTTAGGAGATAGCCGTGTACATAATCCGAATCCTCCGTCCGCCGGACCTGTGCAATGGGAACATGTGCTCCGCGACCCATCTTCCGTAGATCCGGTTACGGTGGGAGGAGGCGGACAAACTGCCGTCTCCTCCTGCTTGTCCTCCATTGATGGAGAGGGTCACTTTGAGGGTACTACTGCTGTCCAAGTGCTGGACCCGCGCCATACTCCAGCCGATAAGGATTCGGCCTGCTTCCACCAGCTTTCCTGCTGCTTCTACGGGGAGGGAAACAAACAGCGAGTTGCTCGCTCCGCCACGGGGACGAAGTTGGGCTCGTCTCATGATACGCCGCAATCGACGACTCGGATATCCGCTTTCTTGACGGGCCGCACCACGGTGATCAGCCCAAGCAGCGACTGCCTGATTCCCATGGCAAACTTATTCACCTGCTCTGGGGCCAGGGTGCCAGGGACCATCAAAGGCCGCGCTCCAGTCACGCTAGGTCACACCTTCACGGAGGGGATGCCGTACTCAACCAGGGACACCTGCATCCTCGCCTTCAGGAGAACGTCGCTATATTTTGCTCCCCTTTTCCTCAGCTTCCGGCCGGAAGGAGATTAGCACGCCTGCCGAGCGAGGAGAAGCGAGTCTGTCCCTGACCCTCTTTCGCTTCCTCTTTTTTCTCCTGGCTCTGGTTGGATTCTTCAGAGCTGTGGCTACTCCAGCCGCCACCAGAGTCGCCTTCTCCTTTTTTCTCCTGTGGCGGCGGACTACAGTCGTCCAGGCTTCCGTATCCGACGAGACCGAGGCTGCTGGAGGCGGCATTGACCTCGGGGATGGGTTGAGGGACCCTGGGGTGATGTTCCCCTGGGGTCACTTTCGACTCCCTTCTTGGCAGATCGGCGCACTGAACAAACAATAAAGCGAGCTCGCGACTGCCGGAGACTATTATAATAGTAAATTTTACGAAACGAGTCTAATATTATACATTAGCGGAGGACGCGCCCCCGCACCTCCCGCACCCCCCGCACCCCCCGCACGCCCGCACCCGACGATACCCGCGCTCGCCCTAGTCTAGCACCAGGAGCTGAACACTTTAATATTTATCCCATCTCATAGAACTAATTAGAGACCGCTGAATATATTTATCTATATAAATAAAAATGAATCACAAAATATGTTGCTAAGCGTAAAACTCGAAGATGGCTGGTCGAATTCGAGTAATTTTTGATTTGATTTATTCCTTTAACTCTGAGGAAAGCTTTTATGGAGAGAAAAATTGGAAAAATTGCACGGAAAACCTTAATATCAGTTTTCTTTTTCTGTAATTGTGAACGCAACTTAAAATTGCTATTAGCAACTTGAACGCACCTGTAATCACGATGCTGTTTTTTCATTTTTGAGTTGACGTATGTAATTTTACCGTTTTACTGCAGTTTGCTTTATAAAATTTGCTTTCTCAGTTTATATTCCCCAAAAACGAACAGTCTCTATGGGGTAGCATAGCAAAATGTTTCATGTTGGTATGTATCTACTAAAAAGGTAGGCTAAGAAAAAAAACATATTAAGACGAAACGAATTTCGCGGGGGCATCTAGTTTATAATAAATACCGTACCAGCTCATTCCGTCATATCGGAATAATTATATTATCTACTATATGCGACTTGTACTCTGTTACCAAGGATAATCGTTTATTTTTTCCTATTTTATGTTTAACAATATATATGTATGGTGCAACGGTAGAGCTAATTAGTAAGCACCTGCATAGTATAGTAGTTTGTGTACCAAGTTTTGTACAGTATTCGATCGAGCGCGTGAGAGTTTGTCAATTCGATATATATTATATTTAACAACGTCACTTTCAGTCAATATACAGGTAATCGAAATTAAATTCTTATCTATATAGGTATAACTTAGAGTAGATACAATATAACATTATTTTATAATACTATTCGCATCGAGCATTCAGCTCCCGGCGTATTTCCAACCGCGACTATTTGTTCACTCCGATATTAGTCAAGTTACTGCGACCGCTTCATTTAAACCTAACGACTACTAAACTATATTAATATAATCATTATTAACCTGTCACCCCCGTGGAATGAAGCGAGGGGGAGTGGCGTGTGAGGAGGAGAGGGTAGCAATGGGGAGAACATACATATAAACAATGAAAAATACAAATTGATTGTTAAGTGTGTGTGTGTAGCAAATGGGCCACGAGTCAGCGTGTGTGCTGTTGGAGGTTAGTCCTTCAGCGCTGATTTTCACTCGGGACCCAGAGTGTTATGTGTGCACCGAGAGATGGTGTGCATATTAAATGTTATGTAGTGTTTCGTGTAGTGAATGAAAAAAAAGAATGGTAATAGAATTTTAATATGAAATATGAGATAATAAGTACATATAAATTAATAATAGGTTGCCTGTGAGAGGGTTGTTGTGTTTGTTACGTCAGGACAAGGTTAGAATTCAAGAAAGTGATGGGAAATTCTTACACAAAAGTGAAAAATATGAATTAAAAAGTCTACATATAAAATGATAAATGAGTGATATAGAAGACATTAAACGCAACTTTAAAAATATTGATAGAATTGACATTCGATTATTTAGTTGCAATTTTATTTCAGTGTACTGTAAACGTATGATTTGGTTTCATTTTCTTCGTTAGTACACACGTGCGAAACCGGGCAACTATTTATTTAAATATATTAATACATGTCTGTCTACCCCAAAGCTCAATAGCGTAATAGTAGGTGTAATAAGGTTACAAGGAGAAGCAAACAATAAAGCGAGCTCGCGACTGCCGGAGACTATTATAATAGTAAATTTTACGAAACGAGTCTAATATTATACATTAGCGGAGGACGCGCCCCCGCACCTCCCGCACCCCCCGCACCCCCCGCACGCCCGCACCCGACGATACCCGCGCTCGCCCTAGTCTAGCACCAGGAGCTGAACACTTTAATATTTATCCCATCTCATAGAACTAATTAGAGACCGCTGAATATATAGGGACCCTGGGGTGATGTTCCCCTGGGGTCACTTTCGACTCCCTTCTTGGCAGATCGGCGCACTGAAATCCTCTTGGCTGGCTTTGGTGAGCCGGGAGCTGCTTTCCTGTTGTTAGCCGCGAGAGCTGGCTTCACCACCTTTGGCAGTAGGAGGCGGTCATCCAGGGCAGCCAGTCTGGCTTTGAGCATCTCTCCTACTGTAGCCAGTAGGAAGTGCTCAAGCCATCACACAGATGCAGCCAGCACATCCGACTTCAAGGCTGTGCCGTGGGAGGTCGTTTAAGAGGCCATGGAGGAGGCGGCGGAAAAGGCGGTGAAAGAGGGAGCTGATGAGGCGACATCGTCTTCTTTTCGTTCGCCTCACGTCACCGGGCGAGAACCTCCTCCTTCAACTGCGCAACCTGACTCCGGAGGTTGCGAGTCTCACGCTGTAGCCGCCTCGTTTCCTCAGCCTCGGTGCGGAGGGCCAAAATCTCTATCACCTCCTGGAGGGATAGGGCTGCTACCTTCAGGGCCTTCACGAGAGTCCTCTTCAGGTGTCCCGACCTCGTTGCCACCTCCACGATGGTGGCGGCCAGCCCGCTGGCCATTTTCTTCAGTAAATTTGCGACCTATTTAAGCTAACCTACGCTAAGTTAACTATTCATACATATATGAGTTGTTGAAACATATATGTGTACCAAGCATACATATCTCAACAACTCTTATATATATTTCGTATCGGATAATTTTCTTAACCATTTTAGTTTGATAAGGGAAAAAAATAAAAACCTTCCACTTTCATGTGTAAGCGTGTATGCGTGCACGTGTGTGGAGGTGATATGTGTAATGTTGTTGCAGTGATGTAAGATTTTATGTCAATATATCGCGCGGGCAGCGCACTCAAGGGCTACACGCCGATGGAACGGACTTAGGCTTGAGCCACTGCGGGATCTAATCTGATGTGACCTGATCTGATCTAATCTGATGCTAATCAGGTCTACGGAGGCGAAATTTACCCCCAGGTCACGATGGCATACGTCCGTCTCCTAAGGATAACTTTGTATATAGCTATCTATACCTATAAATAAATATCAACTGCGCGCATCACTTCACAACGGCAGCATCTATTTGGCTAAATCTTTTTTTTATATCATAGGAGGCAAATGAACAGGTGGGTCACCTGATGTTAGGTGATCACCACCGTCCATAGACACCAGCATCACCAGAGGAGTCGTAAGTGCGTTGTCAGCCTGTGTTAATGGGGAAGGGGAGAGGGAAAAGGCGGAGGGAGGTAATGGAGAGGGAGGAAGAGGGCCCCTGGCGCTCTCACTGACCGAACGGAACGCAACAATGCAAGCACTATTACTTTACGTCGGTTGTGTGTGTGTGTGTATGTGTGTGTGTGTAGCAAATGGGCCACGAGTCAGCGTGTGTGCTGTTGGAGGTTAGTCCTTCAGCGCTGATTTTCACTCGGGACCCAGAGTGTTATGTGTGCACCGAGAGATGGTGTGCATATTAAATGTTATGTAGTGTTTCGTGTAGTGAATGAAAAAAAGAATGGTAATAGAAGTTTAATATGAAATATGAGATAATAAGTACAAACAATAAACTATAATTAGGTGTGTTAAAACACATAATCGTAACTTGATTCATTCATGTACTCGTATTTGTATGTATGGTTTCGTAGGAATATAAGATTTTATACGACATCTTTGTTTCGCGTATATTCTTACAAACAAGTATACTCCCAGTTTAAGCCACTGAACCGCTGTCGCTTCAAAACCCGTACAAAAGAAGAAGCCGCAACATAAGCATTGTGAAGGTTATTTAGACAGATAATTTATTATACATCGTTAAAGCCTTTATACTTATGAGCTTAACACACTCTTATTACAACTTCACCTTGCGACTCGGCGCCGCTTTCAAACGATCAATTGTTCCAATTATCCTTGATGCAATTTGACGGTACAATACAAAGTAACTTAATAAGCGACCAGTCATTAAAACAATCAATACAAAGTAACGATTATGTAAAAATAAATATTAGCAAACACCTGTATACGTGTTCTGGCAGCTGCAATTGATAGCCTATACTCTGTAAGCTTAGTGTTACGATTCAAAATCAATCGTTTATTCAATTTAGGCCCTGATAAGGCGCTTATGAACGTCAAAGCCACCATTTCAGACAAACAGCCCACTCACTGAGAAGAACCGGCAAGAAACTGGATCTAGTTTATTTTTTCATGATACATATTTTTACAAACATAGTTACATTTGTTTTTGGCGGATACACAGAGAGAGGCATCATATTCAAACGTCACGTCATGATGGATCATCATCATCATTAGTTTGTAAGAAACCCACTACAGGACCATAGAATTCTTCCCGAAGTAAGGTATAAATATAATCACCAGGCCAGCCCATGACGTATTGGCGATTTCCAACTCCAAGAAAGACACAGTTCTATACTTTCCCACAAACAGTGGTACTATAAGAACATATCTCAAGTTCAGGTTTCCTCACGAAGTTTTCTGGAGGGATAGGGCTGCTACCTTCAGGGCCTTCACGAGAGTCCTCTTCAGGTGTCCCGACCTCGTTGCCACCTCCACGATGGTGGCGGCCAGCCCGCTGGCCATTTTCTTCAGTAAATTTGCGACCTATTTAAGCTAACCTACGCTAAGTTAACTATTCATACATATATGAGTTGTTGAAACATATATGTGTACCAAGCATACATATCTCAACAACTCTTATATATATTTCGTATCGGATAATTTTCTTAACCATTTTAGTTTGATAAGGGAAAAAAATAAAAACCTTCCACTTTCATGTGTAAGCGTGTATGCGTGCACGTGTGTGGAGGTGATATGTGTAATGTTGTTGCAGTGATGTAAGATTTTATGTCAATATATCGCGCGGGCAGCGCACTCAAGGGCTACACGCCGATGGAACGGACTTAGGCTTGAGCCACTGCGGGATCTAATCTGATGTGACCTGATCTGATCTAATCTGATGCTAATCAGGTCTACGGAGGCGAAATTTACCCCCAGGTCACGATGGCATACGTCCGTCTCCTAAGGATAACTTTGTATATAGCTATCTATACCTATAAATAAATATCAACTGCGCGCATCACTTCACAACGGCAGCATCTATTTGGCTAAATCTTTTTTTTATATCATAGGAGGCAAATGAACAGGTGGGTCACCTGATGTTAGGTGATCACCACCGTCCATAGACACCAGCATCACCAGAGGAGTCGTAAGTGCGTTGTCAGCCTGTGTTAATGGGGAAGGGGAGAGGGAAAAGGCGGAGGGAGGTAATGGAGAGGGAGGAAGAGGGCCCCTGGCGCTCTCACTGACCGAACGGAACGCAACAATGCAAGCACTATTACTTTACGTCGGTTGTGTGTGTGTGTGTATGTGTGTGTGTGTAGCAAATGGGCCACGAGTCAGCGTGTGTGCTGTTGGAGGTTAGTCCTTCAGCGCTGATTTTCACTCGGGACCCAGAGTGTTATGTGTGCACCGAGAGATGGTGTGCATATTAAATGTTATGTAGTGTTTCGTGTAGTGAATGAAAAAAAAGAATGGTAATAGAATTTTAATATGAAATATGAGATAATAAGTACATATAAATTAATAATAGGTTGCCTGTGAGAGGGTTGTTGTGTTTGTTACGTCAGGACAAGGTTAGAATTCAAGAAAGTGATGGGAAATTCTTACACAAAAGTGAAAAATATGAATTAAAAAGTCTACATATAAAATGATAAATGAGTGATATAGAAGACATTAAACGCAACTTTAAAAATATTGATAGAATTGACATTCGATTATTTAGTTGCAATTTTATTTCAGTGTACTGTAAACGTATGATTTGGTTTCATTTTCTTCGTTAGTACACACGTGCGAAACCGGGCAACTATTTATTTAAATATATTAATACATGTCTGTCTACCCCAAAGCTCAATAGCGTAATAGTAGGTGTAATAAGGTTACAAGGAGAAGCAAACAATAAAGCGAGCTCGCGACTGCCGGAGACTATTATAATAGTAAATTTTACGAAACGAGTCTAATATTATACATTAGCGGAGGACGCGCCCCCGCACCTCCCGCACCCCCCGCACCCCCCGCACGCCCGCACCCGACGATACCCGCGCTCGCCCTAGTCTAGCACCAGGAGCTGAACACTTTAATATTTATCCCATCTCATAGAACTAATTAGAGACCGCTGAATATATTTATCTATATAAATAAAAATGAATCACAAAATATGTTGCTAAGCGTAAAACTCGAAGATGGCTGGTCGAATTCGAGTAATTTTTGATTTGATTTATTCCTTTAACTCTGAGGAAAGCTTTTATGGAGAGAAAAATTGGAAAAATTGCACGGAAAACCTTAATATCAGTTTTCTTTTTCTGTAATTGTGAACGCAACTTAAAATTGCTATTAGCAACTTGAACGCACCTGTAATCACGATGCTGTTTTTTCATTTTTGAGTTGACGTATGTAATTTTACCGTTTTACTGCAGTTTGCTTTATAAAATTTGCTTTCTCAGTTTATATTCCCCAAAAACGAACAGTCTCTATGGGGTAGCATAGCAAAATGTTTCATGTTGGTATGTATCTACTAAAAAGGTAGGCTAAGAAAAAAAACATATTAAGACGAAACGAATTTCGCGGGGGCATCTAGTTTATAATAAATACCGTACCAGCTCATTCCGTCATATCGGAATAATTATATTATCTACTATATGCGACTTGTACTCTGTTACCAAGGATAATCGTTTATTTTTTCCTATTTTATGTTTAACAATATATATGTATGGTGCAACGGTAGAGCTAATTAGTAAGCACCTGCATAGTATAGTAGTTTGTGTACCAAGTTTTGTACAGTATTCGATCGAGCGCGTGAGAGTTTGTCAATTCGATATATATTATATTTAACAACGTCACTTTCAGTCAATATACAGGTAATCGAAATTAAATTCTTATCTATATAGGTATAACTTAGAGTAGATACAATATAACATTATTTTATAATACTATTCGCATCGAGCATTCAGCTCCCGGCGTATTTCCAACCGCGACTATTTGTTCACTCCGATATTAGTCAAGTTACTGCGACCGCTTCATTTAAACCTAACGACTACTAAACTATATTAATATAATCATTATTAACCTGTCACCCCCGTGGAATGAAGCGAGGGGGAGTGGCGTGTGAGGAGGAGAGGGTAGCAATGGGGAGCGAGTCATCACAATCGGCGAATTGTGCTGGTATCTGTCAAAGCATAGATGAATTTAATTGATTTGAGCATCGGAAACGGTACTGTCGCATCTCTCAAGCGAAAACATACTTATTAATATTATCAAAGATGTGATTTCCCCGAGTCGAAAATGTTATAGAAGAAAAGAAATAGTTTAATCTATGCTATAAACTTTCTTATTATGATTTGGCAGCTGACACGGCCACGCGTTGCTGTGGCTCAATTATTACACGTTGAATTAAAATTATGAATTAAGTATTTGGTATTGTGGTGTAATCAGTCTGCCTAAACATTTGATACAGACAAAGCAAGGTTACGTAGTAAATCGATTAACAGAACACGTGCACCATAAAATAAACTCTAGTTAAAAAAGAAATACAAAATTAAAAAGTGTCGCCATCTACGTGATATCTATAACAGTCGGTCCTACAGTTTTCTATCAAAAAAACTAGTTAAAAAGCCCTCTATTGGAGACTGATGAAACTTACAATTAATAACAATAATTAATATTGACAATTTTTGATTGGGTTTATAATTACAAAATATTGAGGACATTAATCGAAATATAAATTATTCTATCTCTCAAGTTGGACCAAATTATATATAAATGCCAACGTTTCATGAAGATCGGTTGAGTAGTTTCAGAGTTTCTCGTGGACAAACACCATGACACTGGATTTTTATATGTTTAGGATGGTAAGAGAGGGTCGAACAGAAACGGTGACCGCTGTTAACGCGCCGCAGAACCCTTCATAAATGTATTTTCAGGCCTCGTTGTAAAGACCATATACTTGTATGATAGAAGGTAGCGGACACTTTATCTAAACAATTATGCGATTGCTTATTTGTAAAGCAAATATAAAAACTTACGAACTTGTTAGTTTTTCACACAATAAACCACGTGGTTTTGTAGCGAGAGGGAATAATGAGATAACCAACCCTTTAAAATATTCATTAAGCTCGCATTTATCAACTGTCATGGCGTTAGGCTGTATCTATGTGATCGATGATATTAAAATGGTAAGATGAAGAAACGCTTTCCATCAAACCAGCTAAAATACGTTCACTGCCAGATGTAAGTTCTCTAATAAAGATCGCAACAGCGAGCGATTTTGTGTTAATCAAGAAATTTCCAGCCATCGGCCATCCGATCTACAAAAAATGTGCTTCATAATCATCATCATCAACCTGTAAGAGACTAACTGCAGAGCCATAAGCCTCTTCCCGAAGGAAGATATGGGCATAAACTCCACGCCAGCCCACGACGTATTTCCTATTTCAATCTCCGAGAAATCCACAGTTCCATGTTTTCCTAGATACAGTATTATAACAAGAACATTTATCACGTTCAGGTTTCTCCACGATATTTTCCTTCACCGTTACTAGATACTGCTAACAATTTAAATTAGTAAATGTATGCGAATTTCGAAAAATTCTTTGGAACATGCCGGTTTTCAAACCTGCCGACATCAGAATGATATTCTACCGGTCAAATCACTACACCAATACGCTTTCAATTAACAATTTAACAACGTGCTTCGCCACAGCCAATTATGTCTAGCAATTATAAAGCCTATGTTAATGACTTTAGTTCCTTTGCGGATGTCTTCATTTCTAATACCATCATACTCCAGTGACATTTAGCCTTTTTTATATTAGCAAATATACTACCAACATGCTATACACGCCTCACAGTACTAAGGCGTAAGGAGGAAAAGTATGTTTATGAGTTGTGAGTGCGACGCGTCCTCTATGCTCATTACCCGTAGCGAGTACTGTTGCTCTTTGTAAATCACCGGGCCGATATCGACTCGTAGGCTTTTTATTAATTTCGCTCTTCATAACTCGTCATATTCGATTTGAATGCACTCGGAGCACCATCAGTTAATATTTAGCAGGATATCGCAGGACAAAATATAATTATGTTTATACATTTAGTGATAGTTAACAGTTAAAAGTGGTTGACTAAAAGAACAGAACTCGCGTAAATAACACAAATATTGTACATTTGTGTTAGTTATCTTAAAATTTGAATGAAATATCATTTTTTTAAAAAAAGTAACTGCAAAACCAATAATTTTTACTTTGAAGTATTATAGTTAAATATTATATGTATAGCATATGTTAATACTAATGAAACGACAAGAAATTCACTTATATACCAGGTGACTCGCAATATTCTAAGATATGACAGCCCATGGTCACATTTAACATATAAAATAATAATATTAAAACAAATACTAATAAACAACCAAGAAAACCTAAGTTAAAGTTTGTTCTAAGACTTTCGAAAGTATAGCTACAAACGTGTAAATAAAATAATAAGCCTAAATGCAATGACCGGTGCCATAAGCTACAATGGGCGACCCGGAGTTAATAACTTTCGATAGTAAAACGGGCAATAAACCCTTTTATTTTGTTCCTGACGTTCCTACGTTCCCTTCCAAATTAAAGTTAAATCACCTGATGGTCATTGATACTGTGCTTTAACATAGACGCGTAGAAGATTTTGTATAATTTTTATATTTTTCTAGATAATTAGGTCCAATATTAAGCACCTATTTTTTTATTGATTTAGAACGAGAATCGAGTGCAAATTGTCCTCCAGAAATATTGCTACTGTCTAAACAGTCACGTGGTATATGCAAAAAACATTACCCTATTTTTATGTAAGTTATCAAAAATATTATGATAACGACATAGACTGACTAAAAAGTATGATAAAGTAGGTCACCCTACTGAGGTGTTTATCAGGTTGTTTTCGATTCAGCTGTGACATTGTGTCGACATCGCTCTGAAGTTCAGAGTACAGCTTTGTGCGAATGTATTCCGATATAGCTGCTCAATTCGATGTATCGCTTTGTCGCTGCTCATTCCATTGTTAAATTTAATATTACATTCATTTTCAGTTTGTTAGTCTGTTGTATTGAAATTTCATATAACGAGGTCATTGATGATTTCAATAGACTAACTCTGGAAAGGAACATTGGAGGAATGGAAACTGATTGACGAATAGAATATGGTGGCTCTTCTGAAAATTTAAATAAAAAACAGTGCTTGCAATTAAGATCTTGAAAAAAAGCTTATGAAAATCAAAATCAGTGTATCGGACAAACACAGCTGGCAATAAATTTCCTTACTAAAACTGTACAAGTTCTCTTTGATAGCAGTTTTAGCCCATGTACGTACAGGCGATCATTCCTTGACACCATTATTTTTCGCCTAATGTGGATACGTTATAATAGCTTTTTGGCAGTAAAACCTGTATAATATGGTACTTGAACTTAATGTCAGAAGAGTCAGTAATGTACTTTGGGATCTGATTATAGAAACTAACACGTTTATCTTAAAAACGTTTATTGGTTTTATTACTTAAAGTATGGGATGTTTAATGTGTGTTCTACTGGCGTCTGCTCGAGGCTTCGCTCGCGATAATGTAGATCTGATGTAATCTTTGGGGAAAGTACATTTCTACTGAATGAAAGGTTCCCTATGCCCTTTTCTATAACTATAATGTGTATACAAAATTTCATATTGATTACTTTAATAGTTAAAAGCGTAACGAGCAAACAAAGTCACATTCGTGTTGATAATATTAGTGAGGATTAAAATTATGCCGAATGCTTATAAAATGTTGGTAGTCTATTTAAAAAAATACATTTCTCTTTTAATTGCAACACATAGTATAGTTGGTTGTCGTCGGTAAACAGAGTAGTAAGAGCACACCTGTAGGCGTATAAAAATAAAAGTATTAAATCTATCATTGTTAGATATGCGCTATCTATTAGTTACTTCTGTGCCAAGTTCGCTGGCATTGGCCTCATCACTTGCATCTAGTTTAAGATTAGGTGTTTGATCAGTATCAGGTCAAATCTTCACATCATAGCATCATCTGCGATGTCCATGTTTCATATCTTGAATGTGGGCATTTTTCAATCAGTTTAGAATTTATGGGTGATATATAACCCACGATACATTATTGATATGCAAAGCGAAATTGCGCGTTAACAAAAAGTGAAGCGTTATGTTCACGTATCATATACTAAACGCATATTATATTTGCGCATATTTATACGCTACAATGTATTTATGTACATAAAACTGATATATCTTCATGTATATATTTATATAGTTTACTTTTCCAAAATCATAAATACTTTATCCAATTTAGACCCTAAGAAGGCGCTTATACCACCGTTTCAGACAAACAACCCAGCCATCTAGAAGAACTGGAAAGAAACTCGATCTGAATTATCTTTTCAAGACATATATTTTTACAAATATAGATAGTTACATTCGTTTTTGGTGGATGTACAGAGAGATGCGTCATTTCCAGACGTCACCATCGTTCACATATTGATCCATCCACAGATCTTTTATTAAAACCTGCTGGACATGGTGCTTGAATTCACTAACCGGCAAATCAGTAATGTGCTTTAGGATGTTATAAAATTTAACACTTTATGGTGGTAGATCCACGTTGAAACTATTACTGGTTTCAGCATGAATGGGTCGGCTCGCTCGGGGTAGTACCACCCTTTCACAGAACACCGACGTGAAGTAACAGTGCTTGCATTGTTGTGTTTCGTTCGGTCAGTGAGAGCGCCGGAGGCCCACCTCCCCTCCTCTCTCCTCTCCCTCTCCCTCCCCTAACCCTTCCCCCCAAAGGGTGGCAACGCACTTGCAACTCCTCTGGTGTTGTTAGTGTCCATGGACGGTGGTGATCACTTAACATCGGGTGACCCACCTGTTCGTATGCCACCTATGACATAAAAAAATAAATATTAGATACTTAAAAAGCTGTTACTGGTCTTGGAAGCTGAAACATAGAATGACCAATTTGTTACTATTTCTAGTATTTAAAATATGTTGGTCTTTAACTAAATCCAGTTTACTTAAATCTTCGCGGACGTACACTAGATTATCAATAATAATTTGCATGAATAGGCGTACATAAAACAGTTAAGAACCTTTGTCACCTCTCTTTGTCAACCGTTTTTTTTCCGTGGCTATTGACTAGCTGTAGAAATATATTTTCTTTACCACTCATGAGTCGAAACCCTTATTTATAAGTATATATTCCCTATACATATTTTTTACGAATGTTTAGTGTCGAATTTCGACTACCGATCGAACACTTTAGTCATGAATATAAGTATATGTCTCGGTATTTTCAGTATTAAAAAAATGTGTTTATATACTCCCTTTACTTTTTGTATATACGTTTTCAAAACAATCATTTTTAAGGAGAGAACTCAAGTCGTTAGTTGAAGTTGACACGTAACATTTTTTTTTAATAAATCCATTTGGGTTACTTTATGGCTCGCTTGGAATCGATACAAATCGCTTAATATCAAACAATACATCCATCTGTGCCCATTAACATTAAACAGATCCTTCACGATCAGTTGTTTCTTTGTTATATTGATGTAACTGCACAAAAAATAACTTCGAGGCACAGAGTAGAGGAAAACCGCTTCTTGTTAGTAGGAATTTGTGACAATAATTTTACAGTTCAATTGTCATTTTTTACTATCAGTGGATAAAGTCATAAATGCATTACGCAGTGTATAATCGTTTTGTTGTTACCACGAGCTGGCATATTAGGTCGCCATAGTAATTAAGTATGTTAGAAAAAATGTGACATATAACAAGGAATAAAAAGAATTAGCTTCTGAATCATATTCGAGTATTTTTATTTATATTACAAAAAGTATCGCCGATAGATTGGTTGTGAAACGTACACGCAGCTATTCGCATATATAGTTGCACAGGTTACCAAAAATCAGAATCAAGATTAATTTACTGTAACCTAATGGCATATACTATGAATTATAATTTATTGTTTGCTACATTCGATCAGGACCGATAATTAATTTTTTATGTATTTTTCCATACAAGATATATTTTTTATTCAGTACATGTAAATAGACAAAATCAACAAGATTAATTGTAATATAATATCTTTTAGAGGCGATTATGGCTTAGTTGATTGCTTGTCGGAGACTTTGTCGATGGACGTAGGTTCTGCACCTTGCAGTTGAGTTAAGGGGAACATCGTGATGTAACCATAGCATGGTGGTGCAGGGCTTGTTTTAAGTCCACCACCCGCTCGCTAACACCCTCACGTTGAAAGTCTGTCACCAAGCACATCTTGGTGTGTTCTGACAACTGCACTTGAGAGGCAATCGCCCTCTAGACTCAGCGTGTTTACCATCTTAGACAATATCGTTAGTGTAGTTTTGCCAACAACGCAACAGTGATACTCCTGGTATTGCAGGTGTCTATAGGTTACAGTAATCATTTACCATCAGTTAGGGCGCCTGCCTGTTCGCTGCCCTTTCTCATAAAAACAATTATAAAGCTCAAGAGATTGCTTACTCTTTGTTATTAATTTAAACCCGGTAATCTCTGAAGCTATCTGTCGCGGCTAGATTTGAACTATCCTTGTTGCATTTCATAGTGTATTTATTGAGGAGGCAACAACAATACAATATTAAAGTTATATAACAATACTATACTGTTTTTAAAATCTGAGTATAAATATCATACAATTTGTAGATCAGAAAGTATGCTAACACAGAATAAAGTAGTTAATAGTTAGTGCGTGTGGAGGGGGATAAGTAAATCAGATTACCAAGAAACAAAAGAATAGAAAACCAAATAAAGGAATAAAATACCTAGATAACTATATTGCATGTAATAAAAAAAACTATGTTAAAATGTGAAAGTACTGCGATATTTTTTAACACGCATGCCTAAAATCATTATCGATAGAAACATCCACTGTAGCGCTGTAATTTACATTTGTGGGGAAATTTGCAATAGATCCAAAGCAGATGAACAGTGCATACTCGCCCGCCTACAATGATTTCCAATACATATATTTATTTACATACGCTGTTATAAGTGTTCGCATGAATCAGTGTGTTATCAGTTGTGACGTAACAGCGCTCGCTCACTCGCTCCAGAAATAGTGCGGGAGGCGCAGAGAGCTGAGCTCGCGTCACGGCTTCACTCCCCACGACCCTTATTGGGAGTGCTCGAGTGCTGGGAACACGTTCAAATTGGCTCGCTGCATCTCTCACATTATGACAATTTGATGACAACTCATGATGTAATGCTGAATGTGTTATCTTCATAGTTCTTCATTTTTATGGTAAAGTTTGTCTTCGGGCAACTCTGTCATAAAAACAATCAACTTACCAATAATAATGAGCTGTGATGGTGTAATCCTTTATGTTTATATGAAAGTTTTTCTATCTATACATATAATAAGGATGTAAATCTAAAGTGTCTGTACTTTTTAGATTTTTGTAAAAAAAAATCCAGGTGTCTTGGAATAATTAATAAAATACATTTCAATCATTTTTAGAAATGTCTGTCTGTTTGTTTGAACACGTACTACTGCTAAAGTACTGCGTTCACGATAAAATCTCAATAAGAAAATCATAAAGCATATCTTCGAGTAACATTTAGCCTTTCTTCCATTAAAATCGGTTCATTATCAAAAGTTGTTGTAAATTTGAAGGTGGTAGATCCACGCTGTAGCTATTACTAGTTTCAGCATGAATGGGTCGGCTCGCTCGGGGTAGTACCACCTTCTCACAGAACACCGACGTATAGTAACAGTGTTTGCATTGTTGCGTTTCGTTCGGTCAGTGAGAGCGCCGGAGCCCCACCTCCTTTCCCCCTTTTCCATTCCCTCCCCAATACACAGGCTGGCAACGCACTTGCGTTTCCCCTGGTGTTGCTAGTGTCTATGGACGGTGGTGATCACTTAACAAAAGGTGATCCACATGTTCATTTGCCTCCTTTTGACATAAAATAATAATAATAATGACGACGCGGCTTAAGTACGAGATAAAAGTAGATAAGTAAATGGATTTAATATATTCACATACATATTTACATTTGAGTCTACGCGGACGGAGCCGCGGACACAGCTAGTATATTCTATGACGCACAGACGAGGTTAACAACAGTGGCTTGATAGTCTTATAAACACGAAGGTAACTTGTCTTTTTGTAGATTTACATTAATCATCCAAGTTTCTGAAAGCCCATAGAGAAGCTTCATTCCGATATACTCGTATTCATTTGTGAATCATGCAATTTCGACTGTATGGTTCACAAATGTATATATGTATGAATAGCTTAGAATAGTTAGCTAGGTCAGACGTGACTTTTTCCAGGTAACATCCCAAGCCGAGGTGCGCATGCGCCCTTGTGTATGTTACCTAAAAACCAAATCGGCTGAGTGCCTTAAGCGCTCGCCTTAGTAGTCCGGTGAAGCTGTAAAGACCCTGCAGGGTCAATAGCGTAGTCAGTTCGAGGAAAAAAAAAACCCATAGAGAATATATGACTTACACGTTAATTAAAGACAAACATAATTAATTCACAGCGGATAATAGATTCTATATTACCAATTCAAAGGTATCACCTTGACCTAGAAAAGTCACTGAAACGTTGTTTCATACAAAACGGCAATTTCATAGGTAAAGACCTAATATATCATTACATAATATAAAACAAAGTCCCTCACCGCGTCTGTCTGTCTGTCTGTTCGCGATAAACTCAGAAACTACTGAACGGATTTTCATGCGGTTTTCACCAGTGGATACAGTGATTCATGAGGAAGCTTTTAATATATAATTAGTCAAGGGTTTTTTATAGTCAGAGCGGGACAACGTCTGCCGGGCCCGCTAGTTTATTATATAAGAAATTCCGGAAAATATATACCTACACACATTTCAAAAAAAAACTATATCTCCGTAAAAGCATTAACAATAGCTAAGAACCACCCAGGACTTCGTAATAATAGAAAAGAATCATTAAATCAGTCAAGCTTTAATATTTAGAAAGAGAAGTATTACGAATAAATTCACACTGGAACTTTATATATAAAGGTTCAGTCTTTAGCGGTGATTAAAATTATTTCGAAGTCTACGATCAATATTAACTTTGTATCGAAAAAAGAACCATTGTGATTGTGTGTAAACATCATACAGTTGAATCTCGTTGTAGAATTACAATAGAATAATCTGTCCTCTTTATATGATCTGTTATTAACTCAACACTCAAACCTATTTTCATGAATTATCATAATTCACAACTCAAAGTTTTAATGTAATTGTTTATTTAGCATGTAATGGCAACCAAAAGTTTTGAATTAAAGAGTTTGTTAAAGTCTGACATCTATTTCTATTTCGGTATAATCATATATTATATCATATTTATAATATCTTAAAATATTATAAATCTCAGGTAATTAAATTTCAATTTTCATTATAAATCTCCGGAAAAACAATGTGTCTCATTAAATGAAGTAAAATTGAGAAATGTGAATACTAAACACTAACTAAATATGTTAAGAGAAAAACCACGCGGATATAAGTAACTTCGAAACGCATGTAAAATATAATTTATAAATAACTACATAATTTATAAGATATGCATCTAATGAAAGCTTCACAAGTATAAAAAATATAAATATTAGTAGTACCAGTAACCTGTAGTAAATAATTACAATAACAAAGCAAATGTAAACATTGTACGCGCCGTTTGTATTTAACTGATAGTAGAAGATATATGTAGTTTATATCTACGCGGTAGTTTGTTCCCCGCGTCTGACATATTTAAACAACAGTGCGTTGCCTAAAAATGGAGCGGGAAGGGGGAACGCGAGGCACCACTCACCACCACTTGCTACGGAAATAGAACAAACACGCGGTTAAAATTAACTTTAGTTTAAAACTCATACTGATGTTTCCATGTTACTTTCATGAAACACGTTAATACCTTAGAACAAATAAAAACGAAGGTCACTCAGTGAGAGAAGTGTCAGAATCTAACAGAACTGTCTTATTAAATTAGATGGCAGACTTCATTTAAATTAACACAAATGATGTGGATGATGCAACAAGAGGTATGCAACACGTTGTCCGATATCAGTTTATCGTGCAAACAACCCAAAAGTTCACGACGAATATTATCATCATGAATTAGATACAATTATAAATTGTAATACTTTTTACAATCCTAACAATAAAGTGGATGAATTATAAAACAAAAGCGGAATCCGAAACCAGAAGTCTTGAAGATAACGGTGCACTGAATTCGCGATATTCTTGAGCTGAATAACTAAAATAAAGTAATCGGATTTGCTATAGACAAACTGTAACATCACACAGGTCGCGTCAACTAGACGAACGATCCGGGAGACCGGAATATTAATAGACGAGAATCGAACGCCCGGAGCTCGACCACTCGCGGTATTTACGGAAATGATTGCACGAGCCGAATACGAGCTTACCCCCTCGGGATTAGGTAGCAGGTCGCGCGGCGAGGGGGCCACGTCCTGATAAATTTAGAAAACGCTTTTGGCCCCGGCAGAGTCTTTACTATGTATGGTAGTGATCACTGCAGCTAATTTCGATGCGTGTGGGGCAACCTCCGAGTCTAAATCTGGACCGTTCGAGGGTACTCTGACTTGTAATACTGTAATGGTGTCAGGGAAATTTGAATAATTGTTAACAGCTGGTAATGAGTGAGACCGACGAATGTGCGTGGGATCAGCGTCTAGCGTGACCTAATTCCACGCAGGTGGAGTTACTATAACTCGGATATGTCACCCTAAACCAGGGAAGGAAGTAGGGCGATAAGGAATTTTTGCGATAAAAGAATTCAAAGCCAACTAGTGTATAAAAAGAAATAATGTAATTAAAATAAATAAATTAACGGTTTTATTTATTAATTACATTTGGCGCTGAGATCCACAACGATCCCGTATATATAATAAAAATAAAAAAGGAAAATTAAATTTATATAAATTTTACAATAAATTACATTATATTAGATGGCGATATATTTAGATGTTCAGTTCTCAAGTATCACTACGTACAACGTACAAAATGCTTGCGTTCCGGACTCGAACCGAGAGCAACACAACACACAGCACTAGGGTCACGCAGCAGCGGCGGCACTAGTGGCACCATCGTCACCAGCACCAGCACCAACTGCGTGACGATCCTCAGGTCGCTTAGAAGCACTTGCGGTGGACGATGCCGGGGCCGGACTCGTCGTATTCCTCCTTGGAGATCCACATCTGCTGGAAGGTGGAGAGGGAAGCCAGGATGGATCCACCGATCCATACGGAGTACTTCCTTTCGGGGGGAGCGATGATCTTGATCTTGATGGTGGAGGGAGCGAGGGCGGTGATTTCCTTCTGCATCCTGTCGGCGATACCGGGGTACATGGTGGTACCACCAGACATGACGGTGTTGGCGTACAGGTCCTTGCGGATGTCGACGTCGCACTTCATGATGGAGTTGTACACGGTCTCGTGGATACCGCAAGATTCCATACCCAAGAATGAGGGCTGGAAGAGGGCTTCGGGGCAACGGAACCTCTCGTTACCGATGGTGATGACCTGACCGTCGGGAAGTTCATAGGACTTCTCGAGGGAGGTGGAGGCAGCAGCGGTGGCCATCTCCTGCTCGAAGTCGAGGGCGACATAGCAGAGTTTCTCCTTGATGTCACGCACGATTTCCCTCTCAGCGGTGGTGGTGAATGAGTAGCCCCTCTCAGTGAGGATCTTCATGAGGTAGTCGGTCAAGTCGCGGCCAGCCAAGTCCAGACGGAGGATGGCGTGGGGCAGGGCGTAACCTTCGTAGATGGGCACAGTGTGGGAGACACCGTCACCGGAGTCCAACACGATACCGGTGGTACGACCGGAAGCGTACAGGGAGAGTACGGCCTGGATGGCGACATACATGGCCGGGGAGTTGAAGGTTTCAAACATGATCTGGGTCATCTTTTCCCTGTTGGCCTTAGGGTTGAGGGGAGCCTCGGTCAGCAGAACGGGGTGCTCCTCAGGGGCGACGCGCAGCTCGTTGTAGAAGGTGTGATGCCAGATCTTCTCCATGTCATCCCAGTTGGTGATGATGCCGTGCTCGATGGGGTACTTCAGGGTGAGGATACCTCTCTTGCTCTGGGCCTCGTCGCCTACGTAGGAGTCCTTCTGTCCCATACCCACCATGACACCCTGGTGGCGAGGGCGACCTACGATGGACGGGAAGACGGCGCGAGGCGCGTCGTCTCCGGCGAAACCGGCTTTGCACATGCCGGAGCCATTGTCGACTACGAGCGCAGCAACATCGTCGTCGCACATTTTGTCGTTTGTTTGTGTGTTGGGACGCGGTGGATATTGACTCTACGGCAGCGAGACTGCGAGTGCGCTCTGTCCCGCCCGCCCAGGCTTATATATCGTCGGGCTGCGCGAGCGCCGCGCGCCATACAAGGCGAGCGCGTGCGCCCCCGCCTTCTACTCCAACCCTGCTTTCAACGCACATTTTAGATACTAATTAAAGTGTTTCACCCACATCTGGACCCACAGGTATCTTCCTAGGTCTACCCTTAATCATCCACTAAGATCTTTTTTGAGAAAATTTATATAAAACTGATTAAAACGCGAGTTGAGTTGCGCCGCCCGCCTTACATATTTCGGGCGTTGGGCGAACGATATTCCGATACAATCTTTATAGTTAATTGAAATATCTAACACAAATAATTAATTAGGCCTCGTATAGATCATATTATTGTTTTTTTAATGTTTGAAATATTTGATGCGAGTAATTAACAAAATTAAATTCTGTCATTTAATTCATAGTTAATATACAAGTACATGAGTTACGTAAAGAATATATCATCGTTATTTATTTTCCTACAATTTTTACGGTCGTTTATACAACAGGTGCTTAAAATCTATTTTAAATACTGTATCCATGTGGCATGCTAGCTAGCATATTGCTGTCTAATCCCTTTCAATAAGAGTACACTGTGAATATAGTATTTGACATGTTGATGTGATGTTGACATGACACAATTGACTAACATGTTTAACATTATTAAAAATAATCAAAATCGGAATTTTGGGAATATCTCTCATAATTATCCAAACAAATATAGTGATTATTAGAAAGCTAATAACACTTAGAATCCTTTGAACTGTATTTACAAAATATTGTGATAATTATCTAAATAACTGGTACTACAATAACACGAGTGATATTGCACTATTAGTGCCCGCGGCTATGTACACATTTGTCCTTATTTCTTGATCGTTTTTTGTATAGTGTTTTGGGTTTATCAACCTCAGATATATCAACATACTTTTATCATACATTTATATGCCTAGTTATACTAGGAAGGGTAAAGGACTTGCAGGAACGCACACTATATTGATAATTACTGTTTACGTCACAAAAAAGCTGAAATAGTAACTAAATTTATAGCTTGTAGTCATGTGTAACTTGTTACACTGGACTTCCCGAGACTCTGTTTTGATTTAATTACCATCAGATTATCAATAAAAAATTCTATCCATTATATACGATGACCCAGATACAATATCCGAATAACCGGACATGGTCATACTTCTATATTGATTCTTGTTTAATATTATAATAATTCAAACTATTTAACAAACTAATATTTTTAATGCAGAGTAATTAATATTTCCATTAGAATAATAATGAAATTCATTTACAAATAAACGTGGAAAATATTATGGACATAATCATTACCACGTTCTTGGATTCGTTTTAAAAATACCGATTTATTTTGTGAATATTTAGAAGACTGAAGCGACAAGATTCATTGAGTTTGATTTTTGCGATACCTATACGAGTATATATTTGGATTCCAACTACAATGGGAATTCATAACCACAGAGTTCTTGGTGGAAGGTCTTTCCCT
>MU159597.1:33739-69859 GCA_015888305.1 Antheraea pernyi | reverse complement strand
TTTCCCTAAGTCCGCCTTTGTCACCCTCAATTTGAAAGTCTGTCGCGAAGCAACTATGGGTTTGTTCCGGCAGCTGTACTTAAGAGTTAGTCCTCAAGTTTAGCGTGTTTACCATATTGTATCACATAGTTATTTAACATCCGATGAGGTTGTGGTCAAATGCTAAATTCTGTAAAGTATAAATAAAACTAAGATATTTATTTATTTTTACCTTCCTATAGGTTTACGTATCTGGTTTTTGTTTATGAAAAGTCGTAAAGTATCATATTTTTATTGGGACGTGATCGCCGCGCCCTCGCTAACTATAACTTGAACAGAAGCATTGGTTTAATTCAACCGAGAAGTTCATTAGTCAAGTTTAATATAACTACGACAACAAACAAACGAAACTGACTAAATATAAACCGTTCACTTGCCGCTGTCATTCAGTGATTTACTCTGTATTCCGATACTGTCTACTAAAGACGTACACACTGTATGGTTATTCCCTTATTCTTAATACGTTACCGGGTTTGTAGTTATAAGTATATTGTATGCTCATTATAGCATAGTAATGGATGAAAAATTAACAAAAATTACGTTCAGTTTTATACCAATGGATGTTATGCAACTTAAAAATATAATTTCTATACAATATATCGTGTTCAGTAAGCAATACATATAGGCATATTAATATATATTTCGTTATTAATCTTTCAAACATGTAGTGAAAAATAAACATATTAAGAAGTCAAAACTATATTTCATTGAATGTAGGCCCTAAAAACTATTTACGAACGTAAATACTATGACTAGTTCCAAAAACATTCCAGTCATTGACAAGAGCCTGTAAGAAACCCAATTACTTTTCAATATTTTAGTGGAAATTCATAGAGGCGGATATTTTCAGGCATCACTATCGTTCGCGTAATGACCTGTTGATAGTAATACCTGCTTGACATACTTATTGCCCAACAAGCGGAAAACTTGCTTTGGACCTTTCTTGAGTATTTTAGTCTTACAGAGCTTAAGATACGGGATGCCTAATTTGTACTTCTTTCTGATATTAAAATCACGCAGATCGTATACAAAATCCAACTTAAGTTTTTATGAACATAAACTAAATTATGAAGAATATAAGAGAGTTAAATATGATTCACTGCATCACATATTGTAAACTGTAGGCGTGTTTTCTAATAAGGATATTCTTCGTTAATTTTCTTATCAAAGTGTTTAAATAACCGGTATATGTAGTACATTACGTGATTCAATACAGGTAGAAATAAATTACCTACACTAATAAGCGTATTAACGTTATATAAAAATGTATATTCAATTTGTTACATAACCAATGCTGTTTACTCTGCTTGAAAGAAGCAGAATGTAAATATTGAGATGCAATGTACATGACAGTTGGAATGTGGTAGATGGTTACAAGTGTACACGGTGCAACGGTCGTGACTACTTCTTATCTACTTTGAGCTGATGCTGTGTGAAAGCATAATCTATATATGTATTTAGTTACGAGATCTATAGTAATAAGCATCCTTCTCTAGATAATTGCGATCCCATCCAACACAATTGTGGTGTCCATCAACCAATCAAATAACAAATTAAATGATGAATGAAATATAGTTATTTGGATAGCTTTTATACGTGATTGTGGTATTCAGTTGTGCTAGTGTTGGTTTAATGGTTGAAATTCGATCATAAGGGATATAAAACTTCCTTCACATCTTAATATATATTTCTGTAGCTATGTTTCTTTTAAATTATCTTTTCTAAGGATAAAATCTACTTTGTGCATTGTATATATAATGTAGATTAGCTTTTGCCCGCGGCTTATTATTTATTTATCACGTGTCTTCAACATTACAATGCATTTGTAAATATATTAATAATAACACTTTTGTAATTAAATTTAAATGTATTCATATTTATAGACAAGCACGGCATGCTGCAAGAATAAATTAAATTAAAAGTTTTAATTAATAAATTAAACCTAAATAAATGAAATGTGACCAAAACTAAATGGTTAACGATTTTACAGATTCAACATAAATAATACCGATTAATACTCTAAAACTCTATTTAATTATAGATTGATATGTTCCTATCACTGTTTAGAATTTATTTCGTTTTTATTTTGCATTAATGTAGATTTAAGCCAATCCTTAGTGAACAGTGCATATTTTCTAGCTGAAAAGTATGATGAAACGCAACCTGTACTTTTCTATAAGTGTAAAAGCGTAACAAACTAATTAACATTTTCATTTATAGTTAGTTAGGATTGTAGGCGGAAAGAGCGTGAAGCATGACGAATAGAGTTATATAAAGACGTCGACTCATCGATCCTATGAAAAATTAACTGTGCCCAAAATTGTTTTATCAGTAACAATAAAGCTGCTAAACAAAAAAGTCGTCTGAGAGAAAAACCTAATAAACTATTTTATTTTCACTTCATCATCAGCCTATAAGAGACCCACTGCAGAGTTATGGGCCTATTCCCGAAGGAAGGTATGGGCACAATCACCACGACAGCCCACGATTTGAAAATTTCAAACTCCGAGAAAGTCACAGTTCTATATTTTGTCCACATATGGTGGTACTACAAGAACATTTCTCAGATTCAAATGAACCTGATCTCATGATGCTTTCATTCACCGTCAGGCGATAGCGTTACTAATTTAAATCAGTAAATGAAAGCGAATTCCCAAAAATTCGTTGGTACATGCCGGGGTTCGAACCTGCGGTCATCAGATTGATATTCCACCGGTCAAACCGCTCGTCCACCACGACTATTCTTTTCTTTACCTATCTATATTTAGAAAATGACCCACTTTTTTATTATTATACGTGTGGTAAAGTAACCTTAAACGATTATAGTTCAATAATTACACGTTCAAATAGCCGAATAAAATCTGGCGATTGTGGTGGATTCGAGTCTTGAACAACGCTGAACTATTTGAATGAAGGTCTCTTATGGTACTAAGAAGTTTTCTAATACTCTGTAAAAATATACTAAATCTGAGTAATTCTATAGTAAGAAAAGTGCTTATTGCAAAGTATAATACAAAAGTATATTAAAATGAACGTCACAGAGTATTGAACTATGTCCAAAATTGTTTTATAAGTAACAATAAAGCTGCTAAACAAAAAAGTCGTATGTGAGAAAAACCTAATAAACTATTTTATTTTCACTTCATCAGCATCAGCCTATAAGAGACCCATTGCAGAGTCATGGGCCTATTCCCGAAGGAAGGTGTGGGCACAATCACCACGACAGCCCATGATTTGAAAATTTCAAACTCTGAGAACGTCACAGTTCTATATTTTGTCCACATATGGTGGTACTACAAGAACATTTTTCAAATTCAAATGAACCTGATCTCATGATGCTTTCACTCACCGTCAGGCGATATACGTTACTAAACTAACGTTAAACTAATAGCGTTACTAATTTAAATCAGTAAATGTAAAGCGAATTCCCAAAAATTTGTTGGTACATGCCGGGGTGCGAACCTGCGGTCATCAAATTGACATTCCACCGGTCAAACCGCTCGTCCACCACGACTGTTCTTTTCTTTACCTATCTATATTTAGAAAATGACCCACTTTTTTATTATTATACGTGTGGTAAAGTAACCTTAAACGATTATAGTTCAATAATTACACGTTCAAATAGCCGAATAAAATCTGGCGATTGTGGTGGATTCGAGTCTTGAACTACGCTGAACTATTTGAAGCTCTCTTATGGTACTAAGAAAAGTGCTTATTACAAAGTATAATACAAAAGTATATTAAAATGAACGTCTCTGAGTATTGTTGATAAATACATGATAGATGATAGTTACGAGAGAGCGGTGTGAGCCGACCAGCAGGACTTATAAATAGTTCGCAAGTTCACTGCCGGACGGTGTATGCCCACGAGACCAGCGAACGCAGAATCGACCGAGGCAAAATACAATTTTATAAACACGAATGTGAGTTTATTTATTACGATTATAATGAAATTTTGCATACATTATATCAGGGATACAGAAATGGAGATAGGATGCCTTTCATCCTGTAAAACAGCAATGCTCCCAGGAGATAGGTAGAACCTGGCTAGCTACTATCCTCAAATTGAACATCTGTCATAAAGCACCTGTTGGTGTGTTTCGGCAGCTAGACTTGACAGCCAGCCCGCCAGATTGTGGTCTAACGCTAAAACCTATAAAGCACAAAAAAATTCAAGCGAAAATAGATTGGATGAGTGTTCGTTGCTCTTTTACGAAGAAAATGCTCAGCGGATTTTAATGCAACTTTACAGTAATATGAGCTATATACCATAATAAAACCTCAGCAGACTATCTAGATCTGGCTTCGTTCACATGAATGCAAAAAATTACTCTATACTTCATTATTTTACACGTGTCGAATTGTTTTCTCATCTATAATAGACTTAATAATAAGTTTTCTAAAGCACTTTTGTTATTAAGTACGTAATATTGCAGTTGTCATCTACTTATTCAAAAGATATGTAATTGTAGTTCTTGTTATTTAATAAATAAATAAAATATCAGGACAATATATAAGATATAATTTATAACAATACTGACAATTGGCCGAAATAAAATGATAAGTATAAAGTAAGTTTAGTAGAATCCTACCACGTGGAAGATATCTCGGCGTGTGCTGCATGAACCGGTACATGAAGATAATGTATGGTGTCATCACTCACATTTTTTTTTTCGAACTGACTACGCTATTGACCTAGTAAGGTCTTAACAGCTTCACTGGACTTCATTGGACTAATCGTCACTCACAAAGATATAAAAACAGATAAAGTTGCGGACGGGTACTAGTGTATTATAAACAACAGTCACTCACGGTTTCGTTTAATTTGGACATCTCGGCGATATAATCCCATCATTACCTATTTATTTATTCTTTATTTATCCATTAATTTATATATCTCACCTATTTAATACTTTGTTTTTCCTATATGAATATCTACTTATATGCATACATATACTTAAACATTATAAACTTCGCTATTATAGTGTTATTATAATATTATTATCATAGTGTTATTATTAATAGATACATAAACCCACTTGGCCACAATGGAAGATCAGCGCTGGGGCCATTTGCAAAGGTGGCAACCAGCAGATGCTGAATTGCGCGCCTTTGCAGTTAAACCGTGGTATAATTTTAATATGTTTTAACGTACATTCTGTATTTCTTTTCTATATTATATACATCTTTGTAACTCTATTTTTCTACTATTGTGTTATCTATGTATTTGCTGCAATAAACATATTTTCTTTCTTTCTTTCGTTCACGTCAAATTACAATATTTTATTTTATAAAATGGCACCTAGATCTTGATATAACCACCTAACCTAACCACCTAGATATAAACTTTCTATACGTTTATTTTTAGAAAATTTCATTTATACTTAATAAATATTGACGTTACGTAAGTAACTCCCGATGTTAAAGTTGTAAAAGTATCGATGCTTTATTATTTAGTATTTAGAGCAAATGTATCATCACCACACTACGACGTGATGTACGCGGTAACGTTAAGTAGGTATAAGAAATAACTAAATAAGTTTTAAATTTTGATCCTTACCATAAGCATGGCCGTAACCACGCCCGGCAGCGAGAGGTCCTCTCCTACCCCCGCAGCCAGGGTGCGGCGTTGCTCCTCCCACGCAAGCGGTTTCACCCCTGCCAGTAAATATTAAATTGGAGTGAGAGAGAGCTATACTCGGGATATACAATAATGCATAGCCTCCTAAGGTCCAAACTATAATGATGGAGATGAGTTAAATCTCAGTGTTTATTATGTCCTATAATATGTTTTTATCGGTTCCAACCCACGGAGCTTAGTCTTCTTTTAAATGAAAAACTCAACCAATATCTATTGATCTCTTCTTCATCTAAATGCACATTAGGCGTTTAGATGATTCTGAGTTTTAAAGGAAATAATATTTTTAGACAATCTTTCATTGAGTAATATGGCATTAATCACAATATTAAGTGAGATTACAGTTGACGTGAAACCTTGAATGTACATCAATTTGTACACTGGGCTAAATACTAAATGTTTGTTTGTACGATATATTGTACATTGAGTCTTACGAGGATATAATAGATGATAAAGAGCATGTAGTAAAGTGGCTGGTCTAGTGGCTCCACAGGCCGCACCGCGCCGCGACGCTCCGAACTCTCGACGCAGATGTCGACGCGGCGTAGCATCTGTTGCTTCAAACACCTATATACTGCAGTAAAAGCACATTATATTTGTTGTTATCAAATACTTGTGGAATTAGAGAGTTTGAAGTTAAAATTTCATTGTAAAATGCTAGCTAATTATATTTGTTCTGATACTGATCATAAGAGTATTGTGAATGACATCAAAATCTTATCTAATACAGTTGTGCTGCAGCACTTTGCTGAATGGAGGTGCCTTTGTTCGATATTCTAATAAGCTATGTATACGTTCATCTTGTTGTTTTGATGTTATCCAGCAATAAAGACATTTTCTTTCTTCTTCTACTTTCTTTCTTTTGACAAATTTATAGATCTGTTGATGTTGCTGATGTTTCTATAATTAAGATTCTTTACTGTATAGGATGAATGTTTAAAAATAATTTCAACCGGTGCTAGAGGGCCCTAGGTGATAGTGTTAAGCTAAGGTGGGCTAATGAAAATACAATTTTGTTTGCTTTAGTTATCGTGAAAATAGCGTTCAAGATGATGAAAAAAAACTATTTATATTTATATATAACTATTTACATTCTAGCTGTACCCGCAGCTCTACACGCGTTTTTTAAAATTGTATTAAAGAAATATGAAATTGTGAGATCATGTACAATTATAGAAATGCTCTTTAAAAACAATTGTAAGTACGATACGCACGGCACTTGCAGTTACATGTAACGTATGCATTAGATACATAAATACTAACAGTGTGTCAAATGAGGCTTATCATCAGCAACATATTTAGAATCTTATGCCATCATATAACTACCTCAGTTCTCACTTACACTGTATAAGGAATAACTGTATAATGAAAAAATGATTTAAAGATAGATAACTATATAATATGTCCATATTGTTAATAAGTAATACGTTTATGGTCTAATATTGTATTAGAAATACCCCTTCTATCTTTAAAATTACTCTTAATAATTATACTTTTGAATTGTAAACAATGTAAACGTCTTAAAATCGTACATAAATATAAATCACGATATAAAGCTTTATATCTGTTTAAGCAGTTTTTAATATTTGACAATTTAAATATTACTCATTGAACTCGATACAATATTCTTATATGTTAGTATGGTTACTGAGTTATGTAGACGAAAGCTCTGTATTTTTTTTTTCGAACTGACTACGCTATTGACCATGCAAGGTCTTAACAACTTCACCGGACTACGAACGAAAGCTCTATAAATATAATTAAAATGGCCACTAAGGTGACCATAAAAAGAATTTAACTCAGAAAACATACATACATCCAGATATATAAATTTCAATTATATTTATTCTTGGAGTCCAGTACAACGCACGTCTTACGCACATGGTTAGAGTGAAAAACATATTTTTGCTAAATTTCATGCGGACGAAGTCGCGGGTAACAGCTAATCTAAAATACAATAACCTAAGTTACTTCTTATACGGTCAGCTATCTGTCAGTGAAAGTCCCATGAAAATTGGTCAAACGGACCAATAGCACTGCTTTTTTTATATAATTACTTTTTATAATGTCCGCTATCTGTCGGTGAAAGTTCCGTAAAAATCAGTCGAACCGTTTTAGAGATAACGCTGTGGACGAAGCTACGGTTAACAGCTAGTATAAATTAAAATTACCTAAATTATTTTCTATAAGGTCAGCTATCTGCCAATGAAAGTTTCGTGAACATCGGTCAAACCGTTATGCCAGTTAGCACTACGGGCGAAGCCACGGTTAACAGCTAGTATAAATTAAAATCGCCTAAATTACTTTTTATAAGGTTAGCTATCTGCCAGTAAAAGTCCCGTTGAAATCGGTTCAACCGTTTTAGAGATAGCACTACAGACGAAGCCGCGGTTAACATCTAGTCTAAATTAGAATAGCCTAAGTAACCCGCTGTAATATTAGCTATCTGCCAGTGAAAATAAACAAATGACTACTTTTGGAAAAAGAATTCCATGTTTTTAAAATAAAATTAATTTGAAATTAGAATTCTTAGCCAAACAAAAATTATTTTGATTTGAAATGGCCAGTACTGCAGAACGGCAATTTCATAGGTAAAGACCTATTATAAACAATAATTTTATCCTACGGTACTTCATTGGCATGTTGACTAATTTACTTAACTACAACTCTTATTCAAAGTTTATACAAAACCAACAGAGATACTTTGTATACAGTAACATGTAAGTGCATCCATAAATGACGTAAGTAGAAGAACGTGTGTAATGAATTTTCCCTTAAATTGAAAAAGAATGTAATCATAAAGGTACAGAGATTATAGCAGAACAATTTAAAAAAAATGTTAATAAGGGTTCTCTTTAAAATAAATAAATAGATAATCAAATAATATCTGCCGACATAATATCTGTATATTCATGGAGGCCATAGAATTATGAAACCGCTTACACTTACAACGCGCGGGTTTGTTACTCTATGATGGAGGCATAAGTACGCAGAGGGATGTAAGCAGGATTAATATATTATAAACACTAATTTTATCCTGCGGTACTTCATTGGCATGTTGACTAATTAACTTAACTACAACTCTTGTTCAATTTTATAGCATTTTATATGTTAGTTTAGTTTATACAAAACTAACAGAGATACTTTTGTATCCACTAACATCTTGGTGCATCCATACATGACGTAAGCAGAAGAACGTGTAACGAATTTTCCCTTAAATTGAAATAAAATGTAATCATAACGGTACACAGATTATAGCAGAACAATAAAAAATTGTTAATAAGGTTCTCTTTAAAATAAATAAATAGATAATCAAATAATATCTGCCGACATAATATCGTGATATCTGTACACAATTGGCAGTTGATCCGGCTCACTGAGCCCCGATAATACACCCCCTTCATTTGCCCTTAATTGCAGTCATTGACATTATAAAAAAAGTTTTTAATCTCACATCAGAAAACTCCATTCGAGCTTGGGCCCTTTTTTATGAATAACATGAAAGTCCGAAGCAGAAAGTTTGTCCAATTTATTATAAACTCTAATGCGAAAATGTTACGCGCTATTTTTGAAAAAACAGGTTTAACTATATGATATTACTAAAGAGTATAAATGGAAAGAGTTGACAATCAATTTTGGATTGTATTATGGACAAATTTGATTGAATTTGTAATGAAACAGTTTGTGATCTTTTATCAAGGGTGGACATACTGAATAAGCTATTAGGTGATTTGTGTTTATCTGATCGAGGTTTGATACTCGCTGCGCGTGTACTGGTCATATTGTTTCTATTGATAGCGGTTTTAATGATTTTAACTCTCTGTCTGCGTGCTGATCTTCATTTTTTTATTTATGCCATTATAAGATTTTTCACTGATTCAGTTCATTTATTAGATACAACATTGAGGGAACCGTCGCATATTTATGAATGCCAAAATGTTACTGTTAGATGTAAATATTTGTTATGGAAGATTAAACGTATAAGTATTGATTTTTTATAATAGCACGTTAAAGTGATGGCTATACGTGATAGTAAGCATGTTCCATTTAAAAAAACAGTAGCGACTACCGAGCGAGCAACAATACATTGCAAGCCAACGTGTCGTGACACGCGACCGATAACGCGCTGTTCTGGGTAAGTGCATAATCATTTGAAGAACACAATATCACAGGAACGAGATTAATCATTTAACTATGCAGTAGTGTCTCAAATAGCACTGCTATTTTTCATACGATATGATTAATAAATAATCACTTCAAGTTGTCAATTTATATGACTGTTACTTATCATATGATATTGTGAATTTAGCAGTCAGTGAGTTAGAAATCGTAGAATTCATTAATTTGTTATATAATAAACAGCAGCTCTTGGTCCCGTCTTCTCTCACGTTGATGTAGATTTTATACCTCAGGGAAAGTTTTTTAAACTGAAATGTATTTTATGTTCTAAATCCTTGACGACGTGTATGCGAACTTTCATGATGATAATGATGATGAACAAATCAACCAATTAACACACGTATTTATGATATTAGCAAGGATTGTAATATTAAATAGAATTTAACTAAGTAGCTATTTTTAAAGGAACTTTTTGTATTTGTATAAGTCGTGGAGATAAAAAAGGAGTTCTCAGTTGGGAGTCCTGTGCGTGTATTATGTACTGAACTTATGGGTTATTAGATTTATGTAATATTTTGTGAGAGCGTCATTGATGTACCAAAGATGTAATAAAATAAAAAATAAAAACAGCCTTTTGTAAACCAGTATTCACTGATCACGTCTGAAATAGCAATGTGATAAATAATTTAATTTCACTGTTACACAACGATGTTAAAATAACTGTTATTACTGTGAATTTGCTAATAAAATACTGTGAATATGACAATTAATTTGCATTCAGGTGTAATTATTTAGCTATCAAAATTATTTATTATCCTGTTTATTACAATAGAACAAATCATATAAAATATACCTTTACTAACGGTTATCCACAACATCATCTGTGTTTCTCTGTCTATAAATACTAACAACAAATAATTCGTGTGATTTTAATAGTTTAAACTTTGATTATTTGTTATGTATATAATCAAATCTCTCCGATAATAGATTTTATTGAACTCGCTTGACACTTATTGTTTTATTGTAGCATATGTGTTATTCTAATGTAAAGTCTCAACAAAGTTCTTTCAGTAATCTTAAAATTTAAAAGAAAATAATAAAAACCATCTATTTTCTCACAAACAAAATAGCTTAGTTCGGTGCAAACTAAATACTTATTTTCTCATCAATTTGATTATCAATATAGCAAACATTATTAACGAGTCAATACAGACACACTCGGTCGTGGATCAAATACTTAGCACGATGTAAAACCAGTTATTTTTAGAATTCTGTAAACATTCAACCTTGTAAGTCTCAGATGTCCGATTACATTATATTAATTTGTAATGCCAGTACTCATTATTATTATGAGAAACACTTAAACAATTACCGGTTTTATGTCATTCTGAGCCCATTTATGTTTGTCTTTGGCTGTCCTTATAACGTATACTGTTTAAAATTATGTGGTCAATTGTCTGCAAAATATCAGTTCTTATTTTTTATATTAATTTTGTATTTTGAAGAGCAATAGGTTAGCATGGTATCGGCATGTCAGGAGGAAAGAGGAAAGGCATGTAACTATAAAAGTTTTGAGTATGAGTGGACGGATATAGTAGTAGAGGAAGACTGAGAAAGGTATGGATGGATTGTGTTAAGAATGATATGTATATAAAAGTTGTGGAAAATGAGATGGCTTCTGACAGGATAGAGTGGAAAATGAAAACATGTTATTTCATTTTTCGAGCTAATTGGGTGAAAATCAAAAGAATTTATCCCCTGTTAATACGGCAATTTGATTTGATGTATAATTGTCACAAAGTGATCAAATAAAAGAGCAAATTAAATCATAAATCTGTTCGCAGGCGCGTGTCGGCGCGTCCGGCCCCAGCGCTCGGCGTGCGGAGCGCCTGCAGCCTCGCATAGAGCAAGCAAGACACAAATGCTGTGGAGAGGGTAACATTATTCATATTGTTACAATTTTCATATTTAAAATATGATTGTACTAGCATCCGTCTGCGACTTTAACCGCATTAAATTTAAAAATAAAACTTAACAACCGAAGGGTTTATTAGCTTATTACCGACTGTACCATAATATTTTAATTTAAGACTGGACAGAGCTACCGCCTTCTACGACTGTCTGAGATATAATGCCTCGCTATGTCCGAGTTTTCGCTGCCTCCTTCGTAGGGCAAAGTCGTCCTATGCCGGGTACAATGGGAGCTGTTTCATGATTTTTTTATTCCCCTTCAACAGTTCTCTGCAGCTCGACGTGTTTAGACGAGCTCTTCTTTGGGCTCACTAAACGTGTATAGCACTCACTGGACGTCTTATCGGGTCGGGAGCTTTTTCAGGATTACCAGGTAGAGCCACGCTGAAGCCATGACTGGTTTTAGCATGAATGGGTCGTCTAGCCCGAAGTAGTACCACTCTCTCACAGAAAACCGACGTGAAGTAACAGTGCTTGAATTGTTGCGTTTCGTTCGGTCAGTGAGAACGCCGGAGGCCCATCTCCGCTCCCCTCCTCTCCCTCTCCCCTTCCTTCCCCCTTCCCCAAACACAGGCCGGCAACACACTTGATACTCCCCTGGTGTTGCTAGTATCAATGGACTGTATAGCGGAGATCATCTAATTGGTGTCGATTTCAGATATACCAGTACGAATTTATCTAGATGAAATCTAAAAAACGATAATAGTATAATACCTGATGTGAGAGAAATAAAATATATAAAGTTATTAAGGTCTGAATAAGGTGGTAGTGGGAGTATAATTTCAAATACTTCAGTTCAATATGTTTATAATAAAGGAAAAATGTTTGTCGGTATTTATTTTCCAGATTATTGTTTGCTCCTTTTTTAAATTATTATCTCGGGTTAACGTTTAGAAATATTTTAAACAAAAATCTTATTACTTTTCTAATTATTATGTTATTGGTGAAACTGATTTTAATATTAGTAATTATTACACACATTGTTGATTTATTTTATTCGTGATATGGTTTATGCAGATGATTATTATATAGAATATCATGTCTGTGAAGTATAAAGTCTATGAGACGTGTGAGGTCCCACGCGTGTCAAAGTGCGCATCGCCACGCGTGGGTCGCGTGCCTACTGTAACGCTGGTATCGCTAATTGACGATTTGCTATCCGGTTCTACACTGCAGGACATTCTCTATGTTACAGTCTCATTGTTATATTGATTGGTAATATTACAAATAAGTCATTAACAATTTAAGATAATGTAAATTGTTGTACATAATAGTCAGTCTATTCTCTGAGTAATCGTAGTAAATATTTCTTTTGAAATGAAGGTCCTTAAAGCGGTTTGTGGTAAGAGTTGACCGGTAGAAGTCGTCACGTAAGGAATAAGCGTTGCTCTCCCACTTTGCCCCTTTCTCTCTTTCATTGCTTCAAGCAATTGTAAACGAAACTGGAACAGACGAGTATAGTGTGCTGCCGGTTGAATAATCTCAACACTGAACATTTGAAAATTTTGAAAACAACAAGACTGTGGAATGAATCTTCATTGTTCCTATAATGCATCGTGATTTTTAATGTGGATAAAATGTTTCCTTTCCTTCCCTTTCATATCTATTAGTTATACATAATGCTTGCCCGTTTGTTTATCATCATCGTTAATAATGATAACAGATGATGGTGGTAGATCCACGCTGAAGCTATTACTGGTTTCACATGAATGGGTCGGCTCGTCCGGGGTAGCACCACCCTCTCACAGAAAATCGACGTGAAGTAACAGTGCTTGCATTGTTGTGTTTCGTTCGGTCAGTGAGAGAGCCGGAGGCACACTTCCCTTCCCCGTCCCCTCTCCCGCTCCTCCATTACCCCTCCCCCAAACATAGGCTGTCAACGTACTTGCGACTCCTCTGGTGTTGCAAGTGTCTATGGACGGCGGTGATCACTTAACATAAGGTGACCCACTTGTTCGTTTGCATTCTATGATATAAAAAAAAATGATGGATAATAATCAACAGCAGAATAATAACGCCTTCACTAAAATTGTAATTCATTACGTACTAATGATTAATTACATTATATGTTGCTGTAAAGATGACTACCTCTATATTTATAATATTTAAGATTATCGCGGTTATCTCAATTCGCACACATTTGAATAAAATTTATTGTTGACGTCTTAATGATGTGAGGTTTTTGAGCAATTATAACTATATCTTAACGTTTCAATCTGATTACAAATACGATAAGAACGAATACACAAGGAGGCCACTTATTACTGGCATAAAATAAAGCCCTATTAAAGTAAAAAAGTAAAAATTTGTCGGTTAATATCTTAAAGGAAACCCAACATAAATTAACTGCTCATAACATACGTTATTCAAAGGACGTATCTCTAGGTATAAGTGATGGTTCAAGAATAATAATCTATTAACTCAGATTTCACTTAAAAATAAAGCGGATATACGGTGCGACCCGGTCATGTCTAACTTTGTTGAATCGTGCAATAAATATAAATCAGTCCAATTATATTGTCCGTCAGTGTACGACGATATAACAGTACATAATCTGACGGCAGTAGCGAGGGACGGACTCTACTTAATTTGTCCTTTATTGTGTTGGTTTAGTGCACACTCCCTTAGACTTGCTTCGCTATAGTCCGAGAATCAGTAATCATTGTAATTACATAACACTTACAATAATATTTATTCCTTTTATCTAAGATTTTTATCGTCTTATAAGTTCGAGGCATGGCCGAAATTAGTCTTTCTTATTTATAGTTAAAAAATGTTGAAATTCCAATGCTTGTAGTTGACAGCTAGTCACATGATTTACGCGTGGTTTTGAGTGCCTCAAACAGGTACTCCATGACTTGTCTTTTGCACACATGAATATTATCACTAATATTGATATCTCTCAGTACACTCTAAGTAACATTACTTCTTATATTTTTATGTGTGAATTACACTTTTAAAGTACATTAGAGATATTCTCTTTTACATGTGTTAAAAGTAATGCTAGTAGATATAGTAAATTTGTTAACTGATATTTTTCGTAAGGTACTCTGACTGCTATTTTTCACAGGTAGTAAGTACATGGTTATCACAGGGTTATAACTGGTGACAACAGTGATTGCTGTAAATGATGTTATTTGTGTTTATTGTATTTGAGCAGCAAATTATACAAGGAAAAATTATCGTTAGAAGATATGATGCTTCAGTTGTTTAATATAATAGGTCGTTCTTGGAATAATATATCAAATGAATGAGCGCTGTAATCATTGCCTGGTTATAACGTCTTGTTTAGACCTTGCTGGAATACTTTCCAACAGTAAATTGTTCGCCAAGTACAGTAATATATCCCAACAACTGCAAATTAAAATTCAGTGTAATTTTCAAATTTATGTTATCAGTTTATTTTTCGAAATCTTCAATACATGTCCCTTAATAATAAAAAAGTTGATAATTATATAAACTTTGACAAATTAACAAACAACATGAGGTAAATGTAAAAAAGTAAACCTTACAGCTTCAGAAATGAGACCTAAGTTCCGGTAGCGGATACCATGTGCGGCTCTGTTACTAATATGATAATAATGAATCGGTTGCAACTCGTTTGAACAATTAACTGCTATCCCTCCCCCGTATGACTCCCCGCCGCCCCTGGCTGGCTGGTGGTGTGTCTCGCGGCGCTTGTCAATCGTTTAGGGAGAAACCAGACTTTATTGGGACTTATATAAATATGTGACGTGAGCTCACCTTAAATATATAATTTCTGATCTAACACAGTGACATGAAAATAATAACTATTACTATTTGTTTTGTGAGTTTTGTTAGATACAGCTGATATTTAATTTCATGATTCGTTTAAAGGATTGCCAATAAGTAAAACACCATTCAAGATTCATAATTTTATAGAAATTTGTATGCGTCCTCTATTCTAGAGAAGCACTGCGCGCGATAATTGTCCTGTGTTCTTAAATATAGCACTCTGTGATATATTGTAATTTATTATTTTTATTGATATTATTTAATTCGAAATGCGAAAAAATCATAATCTAATGAAGTTACGTAAAGTTAAGTTATAAAATACTAGCCGACCTGTGCCCACTTCGTTGGGCGGTAATAGACATTATCAAGCTACAACTTTTTTTACTGCTGTTTTTTACTACAAACATTTTTCATTGTTGCTCTGTTCCTATTGGTCTTAGCGTGATGATATGTAGCCTATGACAATCACAAATAACGTGGCTTTATATCGGTAAAATCGGTTCAGTAGTTCCTTACTACCCCCTACAACGTCACAAACTCACAAACTTTACCTTTTTATAATATTAGTATAGATGATAGTATAATTCATTACTTTAAAACTAATCTTAATTATTTATTATAATTTATTTTCATATTTTTGTCAGTATTTATGTTCACAGATAATCTTTTTATCAAGGGGGTTAGCTGTCAACAAGGCAACGAAAGAGACTTGCTTGGAACCTGGTATTGCTTGTCATAGTACTTCGCTACGATAAGGAGCTGCATCTGACATTATATAATCAAATCTCTCAAAGAATACGTATAAATCTGCTGAGTATATTTCGATAGTTTCTACTTCTTCATAGTTGTTAGATTATACTTAACGTCAGGTAATAAAGCAGGTGTTGTTTGATGAAAAAAGGACTGGAATAACAATGGAATGAGTTGTAGATGTGATTCTATCGTTTTGGAGATCTGATTTATGTTTAGAGGGAACTTGATTACTACTAATAATTTTATTCTCCGAATCATAGAATCTGAATATCGTTGACTATAATGATAAATCTAATCTAATTGTATAATTGCAATCCGTATAGCGCGTATTTGTATTGAAATTCTGTTCCCAGGGTTGTGTGAGCGCTGAGATCGCGCGACGCCGCGTGTCCACCCTGTGTATATGTTTACTGCGACAACAATATCACCGTGTTTACTCGTTCCTCTATGTTATCCTCCCCTTTCATCAACCCCTTTCCCTTCCGCGCCCTCATCATATATTAACACCAACTACTATCTACATAACTCATTTACCTCTAGTTTCTGTATCCCAATATCGTTAGTGTTAAAAAAACACATCTCTTTGTTTCTATGTTATTAAATACTTCTTGTAGATGATGTATTAATAAACTTGAAATAAAGCATTTCATTTTTATACGTATTATAAGAAGGTAAACACGTCAAACACAGTGGAGACCGTCTCTCTGTGCAGCTGTCGGAACACACCTAAAGAGGTGCTTGGTGTTATTTTGTATCGACAATATCACACATTCCTACATAGTAGCGCCATCTACCATAGAATATCTAATACTGTAAGATTGTTTTATAATTAAGTCAGTTCTTAACTGTGATTCAAACGTTTAATTAATTAGACTTGGCGCCAGCTTGAAGATGGTAGCTAGCCAAATTAACTTAGAAAAACCTTACTACACTAGGCATAAACGCAAAATGACAGCTAAATTATTAGAAATATTTTCGAGAAAACACTATTGTCTAACTCTTGAGGTTACTATGTATTACGAACTGTATCAAACAGATTCAGTCTGTCTGAATAAAATAATCCAATCATCGAGAAGATCCGGTAACAAGCACGATCTAATTTATATTTTGTATTGTAGCTAATCATTGTTGTCACAGTTGTTTTTAAACAAGAGGGGGTTATTTCCAGACATCACTATAGTTCACGTAATGATCTACCCTATAATAACCTAATAACAGTAAAATTTGTTTAACATGACGCTTGCACTCATCGATAAATCAGTAATGTGCTTTGGAAGCTCATTGTAAAACGTAACAATATTACCTCAACAATGATATTGAAAATATAATTATGTCGTCGGCAAATATAAGGTGACTTTCAAAAATAAAGCCCATTTATATTAATACCTTGATGGGACCATGGCAGCTCTCCCATTACGTGTTGTAAGACGGCTATGAATAATTTTGGTGAGGTCGGGTCTCCTTGCCTGACACCTCTCTTTATATTTATTACTTCGCCAATTCTATCCAGCTTGACTCTACTTGTGCTATTAGAATAAGTATTTTTTATGATATTGATATACTTTTCATTTGTGTTTAGTGCTTTCAGCGATTCCCAGATGCTCTCGTGTGAAATTGAATCAAAAGTTTTTTGTAGTCGATGAAAGCTTGATCATGAAACAGATCAGGATCAGATGAAACAGGGGTTCATTAAATTCTGAATATTTTTCTATCACCTGGTCAACCACTTGGAAATGATCCATCGTGCTGAAACTTCTTTCAGAATAAAGTAAATTTAAAAAAAAAAGTATTAACCGACTTCAATATCAATCAAAAACCCATAAGGCACTAAAAAGCGGAAAATAAATAGCTTATCAAATTAACCAAATGAAATAAAACATATGAATATGTGTGCTACCTAGAGATGTATTGGAAGTCGGTGCCAACCAAAATTTTTGTATTACAGAGACGCGAGATTGGACTTAAGCTTTGTACTTATGTAGATGATATGATTTTCGGTTTGGTTGGCACCGACTTCCAATACATCTCTAGGTAGCACACATATTCATATGTTTTATTTTTGATAAACTATTTATTTTCCGCTTTTTAGTGCCTTATGGGTTTTTGATTGATATTGAAGTCGGTTAATACTTTTTTTTGAAAATTTACTTTATTTTTCCATTTTTAGTGTACATAAATATATTTTACTAGCAGTGCCCGCGAACTCCGTTCCGCCTTAAGTATATTAAAATATGCGCATTTTTGCGGTATGGTATCTATCGGTATGGTATGCGATATGGTTTCAATTGGTTGTACAATAAGTAACGTTTGGTACGAACGCAACCTTTTCAGTAATCCGCGATAGTTTCTACCACCAACTCGGCTACCATCGCTTCACACATTATACACCTTAAGTAATGTAATTACAATGCTTGCGTCATGTTGCAACACAGCAACGAACATAAGCACAATAGGCTCCTAAGAATTGAAGAGTTTTTTTTATAATATTGGTGGCAAACGAACATACGGGTCACCTGATGGTAAGTGATCACGGCCGCCCATGGACAATTGCGACACGAGAGGAAACACAGATGCGTTGCCGGCCCTTAAGAAAGGAGTAGGCTCGTTTCTTGAAAGTTTTCTTACTTTGTCACGGATCCCATAATCAGAACCTAACCAAACTCTCATCAAACTACCCTTGAAGTACATCCTTTTCAATAAAAAATGAATCATCGAAACCGGTTAGCGTAATATTGAGTTATTCGTCTATTTGTCGTGTACATACTTAATGCAAATTTGAAACTTATACGGTTTTGCACTGGATGCCGTTGTCGGAACTGTACCAAATTAAAATGGGACCACACTGGAAGTACCAGCTTTCAAATAAAAAAAGAATAATCAAAATCGGTTCACCCAGTCCAAAGTTATGAGGTAACAAACATAAAAAAAAAAAATACAGACGAATTGATAACCTCCTCCTTTTTTTGAAGTCGGTTAAAAAGACAAAAAGAGCTTTCAACAGATAAGTAAATGGACTTAAATGCATTCATATGATTTTATTAGTTACTGTTTTTTTTTCATCAGGTTCCACGCGGACGGAGTCGCCGGCACAGCTAGTGTTAAATATTTCTGTTAAATCTCATCATTAGTTAAAGTATATTGAAAAGGGTAAATATATATTGCGTAGACAATACTTTTAAAATTCCTTTATCTTCACGTGAAATTATCATCAAAATCAACCAACCAATAAACAATTGTCCCTTCAATTATATTTACATATAATTAAAATATAATATACTTAATAAATTCACACCAATGATATTAATTAAAGAAGTATTATAGTGATGCTTCGCGTTAGACTGCAATATAAGTATTGTAGTGTGAAAGTGTCCATATAAGTGTATCATTGAAGAGTATGTAATGAACCGAAGAAATCTAAAACATATACAGCACCGCGATCCCGCATTGCCTACTCAAAATATTCTATTGAGTAATGTACGTACACGTGCTCTTGTAGCCGGTACTAATATAGCACGACAGAGACAACAACATTACGAATACAATTTAACGTTAGCCAGAGAGAGACAGAACAACTGCACCGCGACTCCATTTCAGGCGAAACTTCTATCTCTTCAAATTTAAAAACGTTCCAAGTCTTATTAAAAATTGTAAGTAAAACTACATTTTAAATATCGAGGAATAAAGTAGATTCTGACTTGGCCCCTTTAATATCAAGTTATTTCTGGATGTACACAACCGCGCCGAACAAATTTCATTTTAACCGCTAAAAATTTAAAGTACAATATAAATATTGCATCAGAGGCTCGCTCTGTTCATAGTTTAAGCTTAAACTAGTCGTCGACAAGCTTAACCACCTTATGACACAGTGTTGTATTATATACTGAAAAATAAGCACAGAATGACACAAATAATGTAGTTGGAAAACGCACCATTGAAGAGGGATTCAATTTATAATAAGTCAGGTAAAAAAGTATGTTAAAGGCGTTTTATAATATTATATTGAACCTTGAGTGTAAATTATAAGGTCGATTATTGCAAAATGATTGTGTAAGTGAGATATTTATAAAGTAGTTGCAGAATGAACGTTACGACCGTCTTATTTGGTGATAGAGGACGGAGCGGTTCGCGGTATGGTAGAGGAGCAATGCTCTTCCCTAATATATTTTAAGATAAAGTAGTAATTTATCATTTCATGAAATAAAAAAAATGTTTTATTGATTGTTTAATTCATTGAAAAAAAATTAGTGCGTGTAGTTGTCACCCGCGATTGAAGTAAAACTTCTTTGGCGTTATAAGAGATGGCGATTAAGTTAAAAATTAAATCTATTGTGTGATTTTTATTATTATTCAATTTAATATTTTCCATTATTTATTTTTTTGCGTGTTTTTCTATATTTTTATTTACTTTATAATAAAGAGTTGCTAATAATATTTCATGTGTTATTTAAGTTCCGAATTAGCTTATAGATGGCACTATAGATAATGAAGCTTTGATTTAGTTTGTTACTTACATAGAAACCAGATGGCAACACGATCGGCACGGCAGCAACTTAATATTTTTGTATTTCTTTTCTCTAAAATATTTAAAAACTGTATGGTACAGAAACGTAACGCCATATTGCCGTAATAGACTTCCGTTGCATTGTCGTTCAGTTACCTTCTAGTCGCGCCTAAACCCGAGGTGTGCCGTGCACCCTTAAGCTAGTTGTCAAATAAAATCAGCTGAGGGTCTTAAGCGCTCGTCTTAGTAGTCCGGTGAAGCTGTTAAAACCTTGGGAGATCAATTGCGTAGTCAGTTCGAAATAACCCCTTACAGAAATTTTACTTCCATAATTATATACAATTTGTATATTGTATATACAATTTCATACAGTTTATTTATTAATCAAACATATAATAGGCGACACAAGCTCAATACAAAGTAAAAATATATTCTACGGCTTACTAGTCTGACACAAGCGCAATACTTTACGAGCATGTCGGTCACACTTTACTAGCATATCGCTGACGCGAAATCATAAGTTTTTCTCCTACCAACTACCGTTCAACGCGCCTAAAAAAGTTTTCACTTCAAAAATCATGTCTTTAAGACTTTACTGATTTGAAACTAATTTGAAACCTTCTTCACCAGCGTAGAACTAAACTACAAAAAACTATTTATATCCATAAAGTAAAAAACGTATCTTATGTTGTCTAGTGTCGTCTAACATTCGAGATGAAACTCCTTCACTTGTCACGTTTTGAAATGAAAATAAATGAGAATAATTAAGAATAAGCATCTTTTCAATTAATTTTATTGTTCTACTCAGTCGAACTCTATGAGAATAAACTTCCGCGATTTTCTCAATATTGTTATATAACTATACTGAAGGCGTCCGACGCTTCGTTTATTGTTACGTGCCACCAATCTCGATATTTTAATTACTTTGTAATTTGTTAGCAAATTTAGTATTATTGGTGTCACTTTTATCATTCTATGGAGGTAGAGAGAAAGGAACCTTGGAAGAAAGAAGAAAGGAGACGAACCTTGGAATTCTTCTCGATTCTTATAGATTCATGTCTTTACATGGAAATATATCATATAGAAATATATTTTTATTTCACTTTTTGTTTTCTTACCGTTAATGATTATCACACCGACATGCTGCGCGCTCCCCTCTCAACATGTGATTCGTCACTCACTAACAACAAATCAAATGAAATCTAAAATATTTTTTTCAATTTAGACCACGACACAGTGCCTACGAACGGGAAAACTACCACCGATTCGGAAAATAGCCCAGTCATCGAGAAGAACCTTCAGCATACTCGGTCGGGACTATCTTTTTAACATATCTACATATATTTAAAATATGCCTTAATATAAATTATAATTGTATAATTATACTTTTGCGCATAGTCATAATTGTTTTTGCGTATGTATTTATTAATATTTTGAACTGACCATAAATGTTTATTTTGAATATATAGTTTTCTTAGATATTTAAGATTGGTAATACCAGTGCAAAGTTTAATTGTAGAATAATTACTACCACTATTGATTTATGTCATAAATTGAAAGCACTTCCACTTATGTATTCCTAATCATCTTTGGTGACATGTCACCACATGTGGTAGATACTCACAATATACAATTAATCTCTTACCGATTCCAAAAATACCGCTCCTTCTAGCAGTCTGCTCGTCATCTCGATTGTTAATTTATAAGTTTGTTGTAGTTGTGTAGGGCGGGATCTCTCGCTGCTACGCGTGATGAAAGCCATGCTCGGTAGCAAGGATGCCTGGAATATTGTGGCATTCTTTTGCGAGAAGGTCATCTCTGGACCCTCTAAGCGGCCCTGTCCGTCAACGTAGGACCGGTAGGAGGAAACGGCAGTTTGTCCGCCTCCTCCCGCCACCGTAGCCGGACTTAGGGAAGATGGGTTGAAGTCTGTAGAGATCTCGTGTTGCCTCAACTTTAGCGGCAGATGTAAGCCGTGGGGTTTTAATCCGTGCGAGTCTGATATAACCCACTCTCTCCCCCGTGAGGGTAGCGTATCCATAAGAGATTTCCCCACGTAAAAAAATAAAAAAAGGTTTGTTGTAGTCGTTTTAACGTCTAGGTCGTGTCGATAAAAGCATTAAGTTTGATAATAAAAAAAAAATCTGTTGGTACATTGAATTATAGATTCTAGAACAGCGGTCGTAACGTACTGGTAGTGGTAACTAGGTAAGGAAGTACTAGAAACTGCCCAACTAAAATGCTATGCATTTAGCAGTATGTTTATTCACCACAAGGTCAACGTCATTGAAACCCCTTTCAATCTCGCAATGAGCCAACTGATTAACGCTGACACATTATGATTTTAACTAAAGGATTATTATCTAACCAATTACAAATTTCAAAATATCGTCTCAGACTTTAGATTACTTGTTATTTTTTAACTATTTTTTTATTTTAACTCGTTTTTATTATGTATTTTCCCACAGATTCACTTTATATGTATTTTTCTTATTCTCCCTTAATGACAAATTACCCGAGTTATAACTAACGAAGCATACATACCTTTACGTGTTACTTAAAAATATTACCACGTTACTTACTACTTATTTGAATGTACCTACAAATATCATTAAAAATATTTTAGATAAGTGTTTATAAATAAGAAACAAATCAAATCAAAAATAATGTAATCAATTTACTGTAATTAATAACATTTTATTTACACAAATATAATAAATTTGAAAGACTATTTATATTCATTTTCCATATATGTGTATACAGAACTAAATAAGATAAGAAAAGTAGAATTAATTGTTTATGAAATAATAATGTAACAATAAAAATTTATAATGTAAATAAATAAAAGCAATACGTACTGTTAGTTAATCTCAAATCTAAATAATCAAATCACTTTGTCTCTTTGTCTATGTAAACATCGACTGCTGTTTATGCCGCTCTATACACAGTAATTGAATTAGTTATATTATCATACATTTTTATTACTAAATGCAGTATTATCCAAAAATACTAAAAAATATATTTAAACGAGTTTAGATAAAACCTACGTTATGAATTACTTTTATTTATTACAGAAAATGACGAATCAACCTTGTTCCAGTTTATACATTAAGTTTTTTTTATTTTTATTTTTTAACTTTATTTTTGGCAACCAGTCTTCTAGTAGACTATTACTGCCATTGTCAAGTGAGTATCGATATTAGAAATTTCTTGATGTAATTTCAAAGAACATCATTTTTTCAATCATTCATCAAATTTTCATATTTCAAGATGGTCACCATCTTGTTAGAACTTTCCTGGGAGTTTTCGTGGCAAGTCAGAATTCAATCCACTTCACTTGTGCACAATAATCAAACTATATTACGTAAAACACCACCAATATTACACAATATAGAGCCAAATAACACAAAATTATGGATTAAATATAAAAACTATATGGCATTCCAAGATACCGCCAAAAACTCCTACATTACGTGTTATTTTACATTTATTATTACTAAACATACTATTCTGCAAAAACATTAAATCTAAATGATTTTAATTAATTCATAATTTTCATGAATTTTCAGATCTACATAAGGTGGGACACTGGGCTGAATCCCACGGACTGTCTCTTAATCCCAACAAATCCCAATGCTTACTCATTGGTAGTAGTAGGCAATTGCACAAGATAGACTGTTAAGAATAAGCATCTTTTCAATTAATTTTATTGTTCTACTCAGTCGAACTCTATGAGAATAAACTTCCGCGATTTTCTCAATATTGTTATATAACTATACTGAAGGCGTCCGACGCTTCGTTTATTGTTACGTGCCACCAATCTCGATATTTTAATTACTTTGTAATTTGTTAGCAAATTTAGTATTATTGGTGTCACTTTTATCATTCTATGGAGGTAGAGAGAAAGGAACCTTGGAAGAAAGAAGAAAGGAGACGAACCTTGGAATTCTTCTCGATTCTTATAGATTCATGTCTTTACATGGAAATATATCATATAGAAATATATTTTTATTTCACTTTTTGTTTTCTTACCGTTAATGATTATCACACCGACATGCTGCGCGCTCCCCTCTCAACATGTGATTCGTCACTCACTAACAACAAATCAAATGAAATCTAAAATATTTTTTTCAATTTAGACCACGACACAGTGCCTACGAACGGGAAAACTACCACCGATTCGGAAAATAGCCCAGTTATCGAGAAGAACCTTCAGCATACTCGGTCGGGACTATCTTTTTAACATATCTACATATATTTAAAATATGCCTTAATATAAATTATAATTGTATAATTATACTTTTGCGCATAGTCATAATTGTTTTTGCGTATGTATTTATTAATATTTTGAACTGACCATAAATGTTTATTTTGAATATATAGTTTTCTTAGATATTTAAGATTGGTAATACCAGTGCAAAGTTTAATTGTAGAATAATTACTACCACTATTGATTTATGTCATAAATTGAAAGCACTTCCACTTATGTATTCCTAATCATCTTTGGTGACATGTCACCACATGTGGTAGATACTCACAATATACAATTAATCTCTTACCGATTCCAAAAATACCGCTTCTCCTAGCAGTCTGCTCGTCGTCTCGATTGTTAACTTATAAGTTTGTTGTAGTAGTTGTAGTTGTGTAGGGCGGGATCTCTCACTGCTACGCGTGATGAAAGCCATGCTCAATAGCGAGGATGCATGGAATATTGTGGCATTCTTTTGGGAGGAGGTCATCTCACAGAGGGAGGCAGCGGAGAGGGCCTGCGAGGTGGACCCTCTAAGCGGCCCTCTCCGTCAACGTAGGACCGGTAGGAGGAAGCGGCAGTTTGTCCGCCTCCTCCCGCCACCGTAGCTGGACCTAGGGAAGATGGGTTGGTGGACCCATCTTCCTATTGCACAGATCCGGCGAACGGAGGTGACAACCGGTATGTACACGGCTGTGCTCTGCTTTAGCGGCAGATTTAAGCCGTGGGGTTTTAATCCGTGCGAGTCTGATATAACCCACTCTCTCCCCCGTGAGGGTAGCGTATCCATAAGAGATTTCCCCACGTAAAAAAATAAAAAAAGGTTTGTTGTAGTCGTTTTAACGTCTAGGTCGTGTCGATAAAAGCATTAAGTTTGATAATAAAAAAGTCAATTTTCAAAAAAAAGTATTAATCGACTTTGTACCTATATAGATGATATGATTTTCGGTTTGGTTGGCACCGACTTCCAATACATCTCTAGGTAGCATACATATTCATATGCTTTATGTAATTTGGTTAATTTGATAAACTATTTATTTTCCGCTTTTTAGTGTCTTATGGGTTTTTGATTGATATTGAAGTCGGTTAATACTTTTTTTTGAAAATTTACTTTATTTTTCCATTTTTAGTGTACATAAATATATTTTACTAGCAGTGCCCGCGAACAAAACTGTAAAATAATTGCCTCGGGTTCATCTAGACTATGTGTGTTTTGTGCAAATGTGTCCTGGGTATGTATATCTGTAGTAAAGGTCTCTATTCTATCTAAATTATGCTGATTTGAATGTATCTCTGAAATCTCATTGTCCGATATCTGGTTAGCATGTATGTGAGCAGAAACATTGATATTTTCTGTGGGTGTATGTTCCGGTATGTCGGTTAGTATAGATTGTGTGTTGTTCACTAAGGATGGTGGTGTTATTGAAGTTGTATTGTTGTCAGATAGATTACTGTTTGTTTCACTATTGGATTGTTCTGCTTTTATTTGAATTTCCTGTAATAACTGTGTTGAAATCCACTTTCGTTTGATTATGCTTCGAGCTTGGTTGGATAGTGTGTTGCCTGTGAATTTATGTATCTTAGGGTTATTTGCATTTCTTTCTTTAAAATATCTTTCTAAACGTTTAATAAAACCTACTCCTTCTGCCTTAGCCTTAAAGTAACAAAACATTAATTCGTGTATCTCTTCTGTTGACCACTTTCTTCGCGAATCGTTAATATCTACTGAACTTGGCATGGTCTCTACCAATGGACCGGCAGAGCTAGTGGGAAGTTCCCCGCTCTGCAAAGTTTCATCGGTGTCTCGGATATGGTCGGCTGTGGTACTTTCGGGTTCCCCGGCTCTCGCCCGCCTGTTCAACGAAGAGCCACTGACGGTCCGTATACTGTCACATCCAGCGTCAGCTCCAGACGTGCCCCGACGATCACCCTCGGGCAGCGGCATTAATCGTTTACTTTTAAGGTTTCTTTTCTCCATATCTATGGGTGGTTGCCAGGGCCCTTTTGGTCAACTGGATAGTAATTTCGTTTCAGATGTCCGCCTCTCACGTGGCTTAGATGTTTTGCACGGACGTGGGGTTGGGCTTTGAGAGGCCTTATTATTATTATTATATTATGAATTATTATATTATTATTATATTATAATTAAACTTAAATCGACCTTATTTCCCGATTTCAAGTTTCCTATTCACACATAAGTCTTATAGAGAGTGTGCACAGGAATTACATGATTTAATTCCACCGTCCCCATTCCATCAGAGGACGACCAGACGCCGTGAGGGTTTCCACCCTTATGTAGTTGATATTCCTGAGATTCGTACGAAGCGATTTGCTTCCACATTTATTATACGTACGGCTAAGGTCTGGAATTCATTCCCGGCGTCTGTCTTCCCGTCATCATACAACTTGGGAGTGTTCAAGAGTAGAGTGAACAGGCATTTAGCAGGTAAGCGCGATCCATCGTCAGCTTCATCATCACTTACCATCAGGTGAGATCGTGGCTAAGCGCGTATCTGTAAAACATAAAATAAATAAAATAGATGCGTTGCCGGCCCTGAAGAAAGGAGTAGGCTCGTTTCTTGAAAGTTTTCTTACTTTGTCACGGATCCCATAATCAGAACCTAACCAAACTCTCATCAAACTACCCTTGAGATACAGCCTTTCCAATAAAAAATGAATCATTGAAATCGGTTAACGTGATATTGAGTTATTCGTCTATCTGTCGTGTACATATTTAATGCAAATTTAAAACTTATATGGTTTTGCACTGGATGCCGTTGTCGGAACTGGACCAATGGGACTACACAGGAAGTACCAGATTTCAAATAAAAAAAGAATAATCAAAATCGATTCACCCAGTCCAAAGTTATGAGGTAACAAACATAAAAAAAAAATACAGTCGAATTGATAACCTCCTCCTTTTTTTTAAGTCGGTTAAAAATAAAAATCTGTTGATACATTGAGTTATAGATATATATAGTTATAGATTCTCAAGAACAGCGGTCGTAACGTACTGGTACTGATAACTAGGTAAGGAAGTACTAGAAATTGCCTAACTACAATGCTATGCTTTTAGCAGTATGTTTATTCATCACAAGCTCAACGTCATTGAAACCCCTTCCATTCTCAGAATATCCGAATTGACTAACGCTGATACATTATAACTTTAACTACAGGATTATTATCTAACCAATTACAAATTTAAAAATATCGCCTCAGACTTTAGATAACTTGTTATTTTTTAACTATTTTTTATTTTAACTTTAGTAATCAGTTGTCATGAAAATTAGGTAGACAATTATCAATCAAATTTTGGGTGTCGTTCTTAGTTCGCACGCATCGTAAAAATTCACTCACATAATTTTTGAAAACGGGACAAATAAATATTTATAAGATAAATATGTCTCTACAGGTTATCTTTAAGAGGGAGAAAATACATCATTCCGGACTTTCATTCCACAGGCACGATTCTTACCACATTATATTCATGTATCTCATTAGGTTTATCCAGCGTTTTAAAACACTTTTTTTTCTTTTTTTTTATATCATATGTGTCAAACGAACAGGTGGGTCACCTGATGTTAAGTGACCAATAACTTTAACTACAGGATTATTATCTAACCAATTACAAATTTAAAAATATCGCCTCAGACTTTAGATAACTTGTTATTTTTTAACTATTTTTTATTTTAACTTGTTTTTATTATGTATTTTCCCACAGATTCACTTTATATGTATTTTTCTTATTTTCCCTTAATGACAGATTACCCGAGTTATAACCAATGAAGCATACATACCTTTACGTGTTACTTAAAAATATTACCACGTTACTTACTACTTATTTGAATGTACCTACAAATATCAATAAATATATTCTAGATAAGTGTTTATAAATAAGAAACAAATCAAATCAAAAATAATGTAATCAATTTAAGCCCTAAGAATGCTCTTATAAGTATCAAAATGGTTCGGACAAACAACTTAGTCAAACAACAAATGCCTATATGAATCTAGATTTAGTATCTACTTAATATGTGAAAAAGGGATTCTGGAATAAAGCAATGGATATAGTTGACTTTGATAAATTGTGTAATAGAACAATTTTAATTTGCCCTGAAATGGACTTGTAACATGTAACAGAGTACAATAATTAGCTTGACTAAATACAAAAATGTACAACATATGTAAGTAAAAGTATATAGGCTTTATTTTATATCATAGGTGGCAAATGAACTGGCGGAACACCTGACGGTGAGTGGTCACCTCCGTCCATAGACACTAGTAACACATAGGAGAGCCACAAGTGCGTTGCCAGCCTGTGTTTGAGGGGAAGAGCCGCCGGCGCTATCACTGACCGAACGAAATGCAACAATGCAAACACCGTTACCTCACGTCGATGTTTTTATGGGTCGGATGGTAGTACCCTGGACGAGCCGACCCATACATTCATGCTGAAACCAGTAATAGCTACAGCGTAGCTGATAATATAGGAACTGTAATTAATAACATTTTATTTTCAAAAATATAATAAATTTGAAAGGCTATACGTTCATTTTCCATGTACAGAACTAAATAAGATAACAAAAAGAAGTAGATTTAATTATTTATGAAATAATAATGTAACAATAATAATTTATAGTGTAAATAAATAAAAGCAATACACAATGATAGTTAATCTCAAATCTAAATAATCATATCACTTTGTCTCTTTGTCTATGTAAACATCATCACACTCTGTCTATGCCGCTCTATACACAGTAATTGAATTAGTTATATTATCATACATTTTTATTACTAAATGCAGTATTATCCAAAAATACTAAAAAATATATTTAAACGAGTTTAGATAAAACCTACGTTATGAATTACTTTTATTTATTACAGAAAATGACGAATCAACCTTGTTCCAGTTTATACATTAAGTTTTTTTTATTTTTATTTTTTAACTTTATTTTTGGCAACCAGTCTTCTAGTAGACTATTACTGCCATTGTCAAGTGAGTATCGATATTAGAAATTTCTTGATGTAATTTCAAAGAACATCATTTTTTCAATCATTCATCAAATTTTTACTGCCATTGTCAAGTGAGTATTGATATTAAAAGTTTCTTGATGTAATTTCAAAGAACTAACAAGATGGTGGCCATCTTGTTAGAACTTTCCTGTGAGTTTTTGTGGGAAAGCAGAATCCATGCTCCGTAATATTATTTCCGATCAACTTTACTTGTGGTTATTACCGACTTTCAGTACATCTCTAGGTAGCACACATATTCATATGTTTAATTTAATTTTTTTTTTAAATTTACTTTATTTTACATTTATTATTACTAAATAAACTATTATGCAAAAACATTAAATATTAATGATTTTAATTGATTATTATATTATGAATTATTAAAATTAAACTTAAATTTAAATCGACCTTATTTCCCGATTTCAGTTTCCTGTTCACACATAAGTCTTATGAATGTATATTGAATGATGAATTGAATGGAATAAACTAATATAATGGAATCTAAGACTATGAACCTACTTTAAAACGTTGATGGTATAAAAAACCCTTTTTATCACGAATACTGACAATTAATGATCACCACCATATATAATTTAAAATTACAACAAATACACATGTATATCTATGTTTAAATATATTTTTTATCTGCCGTGATATAAAACACCTGTAATTTTTTTTATTGTAGCACAGCAAAGTGACTGCACTGTGCCTGATGGTGAGCACAGTACAATCCAAAAATAATGGCGACTACCGAGAGATGCGTTATCCCTCGCCGGTCGCCGCTGTCATGCCGGCCTGCCTGAGCGAACAACCTCCGTCCGTGTCCAGTGTAAATCATGTCACCGGTACTCGATCCAACGGCGAAAGTCATTCACTACTGGATATGCATGAGCTGATTCCGAAACGAGACGCGTGGAACAAATCACTATTACGGGCTTTTTCGCTACATGTATGGTGGTCACGACCCAGTCGGGCTTTAAAACCCTACCATCCCGCTGTCGCCATTGCCTCGTTCGTTACTCAGCAGGGTGCACCACGTGCAGGTGAGGTTGACTTGGGTGTCTCCAGCTTAAGATGTTATGCGACACCCCTATATATTTGAATAATTAACTTAATTATAGTAATCAGTTGTCATGAAAATTAGGTAGATAATTATCAATCAAATTTAGGATGTCGTTCATAGTTCGCACGCATCGTAAATATTCACTCTCATAATTATTAAAAACTGGACAAATAAATATGTCTCTACAGGTTATCGTTAAGAGGGAGAAAATACAACATTCCGGACTTTCATTCCAGAGGCATGATTCTTACCACATTATATTCATGTATCTCATAAGGTTTATCCAGCGTTTTAAAACACTATCTCACGTGTACGTTCGAATACGTCGACTTTTTTTTACTTAATGTAAATATTTAAGTGTAGAATATAAGTATATATGTGACAGTATACATACATATATTAACATAATATTAACCTTACGTAAGAAATTGTTTAATCGATATAGCAAACAGTATCATTATCTATAGCGCCATTTAGAAGAACTAACGGAACACACAACAGAAACGAAAAATGACTTCGTTTTAAATTATATGTATATGTATTAATATATGTACATTAGAAATGAATAAAAGAATCGCGTCGCGTATTCGTGATGTTCACAAAGATAACAAAAGGTAAATGAATTAACTAATTAAAAATCCAAACGACTGGTTTAAGTTCTCTATAACATTACATCAAATTCATGGCATTGTTACGTTAATAAGTTAAACGTACGTGAAGTGAAGTGAACGTATTCACCACACTCGATAGCCCTAGCTAATAAACTTTATAAAACAGATCTGCAACAAGGAATTGATATTGACATTTAATATTTACTTCGTTCAAAGTTTAAGGTAAATTTAGATTTATTTTTATTATATATAGTATTTCTATTTGTATTGTATATAGTATTTAAAAATATATTATGCTTTAATCAGACAATAAAAATAATATTATATTTACCATACAAAATCTAAGCAAATGTGATTAGATGACAGGTTAACATAATAACATCATAATAAAATTGTAGTTAGAAAGTTAATCTTTTAACAAACAATAACAGTTTGTTCCAGCAACGATAGGTATATCATATTTAACTTAGTATAGTTTAATAAATGATGTAATAAAAATACCACGATTTTAAAGTGGACTAAAGTTATAAAAGAATTTCTCTAAACTTCATGAAGAATAAATAGATATTTAACATCTTATACATAGTTTATCTCGAATATTTGCCATTGTACATTTTAATTGCTATTTATATATTTTTAATATTTGATTAAAATTTAGGACGCATACAATACGTAATTATAAAACGTGCTAAGAAGAAATTTTAAGTAGCTATCAATGGAAATGCATATGCTTCACATTACTGGCGATGCAATAAAATTATTACTTGAACTATTAATACATCGATTGTCTATTGTTTGTTCTACATGTTTTTCTTACAAAATATTAGATACGGCTATTTTAATATCAAATACTTACAATGATAAATAATCAGGACAATCTATAATATATCAAAACTCTCTAGATTTTTCATAAGGCCGAGAGAAATTATTTTATATTCTTTGATTAGTTTTAAAAACGTCGTATTTAAATAAAATCAATTTTTTATTACTATATTTTTTATTTTTCACATTTTTCACAAGTTATTTCAAATTTGAAGTACTTAGTTAAAGTTAAACCTTAGGCTACAATATTATCCCAAGTCATAAGCAGAAATGATATTGTAAGTAGTTATAACATATATTGTATGTTGTTATAAATAAGTTTCAGGACTGACCATTGAACTTGGTACCCATTTAGATCTCACTTCTTTTGTCGTTGAAATCAACAACCAAGGCATATATCATAATATTAAACTTGGCTCTCATTTCACATTTATGTTTTTGATAAGATTGTTAATTACTCGTATTCGTAAAGGTAACGTTATGATTTAAATGTAAGAAGAAAGTAAAAAGGTAGAAATTATTCTACTGTCATCTTCAAACGGCTGCAATATTCAAAATTATTCAGATACGCAGGCGTATATTACAACGTATAAAATAGAATAATTATTTAAATGATGTGTTTTTGCTTAATTTTACGAACTTAGTAGGTAGTACAATTGCCTTTATACTGTTTATTTCTATGAGATATGTGTTGTTTTTATGCTATATTATATTTATTACTGTGGGATATAGACTCTGTTACGTAGTTATTCATTTTTTTTATATCTTGTAACCATAGTAACATTTTATAATAACGTTTTATCTATATTGACCTAAATAGAAATAGTAGGTCTTTTATCTCCAATCCATTGTCCATTGTTCGGGAGCAACTGTACAGTCGAGATATATTCGTTAACTTAATGCCATATAAATAATCTATAAGTTATTTAGTCCTAACACAATTGATACTAATCGCGTATTGCTGGTTTTGCAACAAATGACAACATTAATAATATCATAACAATTGTGCATTTCCGCACGCTTGTCTCAATAAAAACCTATTTTTTCCAAATATGTAATATGCAAAAGTTAAAAATGAACGTAGCATAGCTAAATTAAATTAACATTGATGGGCTTGGTTCGAGTTAAAGTTTTAACAGATAAACGGGATTAACAAAATTAATTTTAATAAATAATTTGTCAAATGTGTAAAACTAGTTGAGGTGAAGGGAGTGATATTGCAGGCGATACCTAGAAAGCTTATTCGAGCAGTGTTGTACCCATAACTGCAGCATAACCACAGTCCATTGCTAGAAGTATGCATAAGGAACAACGAATTAATACGAAAATATTTAAATCACATTCACGTATCTTAATGCTATCATCTTACTTAAAAATTGTAATTCTAATTTTTTTCTGTATTATGGTAATTGAGATCGTATAATTTAGGAGTAATTCGTCACCATACTAAGAACAAGAGTCAAAGTTATAAAACAATGCATACATTAAATCTATAATTTCAAGTGAAATAAACCGATATTCAATAATGTAAGAGCTGCTTAAAGTTCCAATGAAAATAAAAAAGAACTGAAGAACTGGTTCCGAAACGACTAGGTACCATACAAGTACCATTATGAGTAAGGATTCTGCATACATTAAATCTATAATTTCAAGTGAAATAAACCGATATTCAATAATGTAAGAGCTGCTTAAAGTTCCAATGAAAATAAAAAAGAATTGGTTCCGAAACGACTAGGTACTACATACAAGTACCATTATTTAATTAAGGATTGTCGAATGTATTCATTAGTTATATGAAATCTCTCTAAGGTACTACTACGTCTGGTCCACTGTGGGAGGGTACTAAGATAGTCATTTATTTTACGCTGAGACGAATATAGCAGTCAATACCGCTTCTACTGCAGTAAAATTGTAGAAAACTATAATAACGAATTTTTTATTAGTGGAAAATGTCTCAGAATGAGATTCACCCACTGTGCCCGTACACAGAGGAAGAGAAACAGGACCTGATAAGAGAACTAGGTTTGAAAGAGAGTATTATGCAAGACAGTATCGACTCCATCATAGACTGGTTCCAAAGGCAACCTCATCTCGCGGCTGCCGGTACTGTTGGTTAGTAAAAACTTTTTATTTCATAATTCAATCGTACTATATTCAATAACAGCAGTTTTAAAAAGAGTGCTATGATAGGATTTGATAACATAAGCTTGAACATAAGCACTTTAAACTCTTTTCACTTTTAACCCGTGGTTTGTTTTTCCGCAAATATACAGTTATGTTTTATTTGTTTTTATTATTATTTTACATCTTTTTAGTCCTTCTTTTGTTTGTAGCCTTGATAGCTTTGAATAAGCACTATAAACTCTTGTAATAAACGAATCGCATTAACTTTTAACCCGTGGTTTGTTTTTCCGCAAATATACAGTTATGTTTTATTTATTATTTCACATCTTTTTAGTCCTTTTTCTGTTTGTAGCCTTGATAGCTTTGTTTCACTTCTACATACTGTGTTTTTTCTAGAACATACTTCAATCGTCTAGTTCTTTTACCCATAATTACCCATATATTTTTATTATGATACATAAAAAATGATTTTGTTCACATTTTCAGTTCATATAACTTTTGCATTTGTAGGGTGGCATGTAGGCAATGTAGGCATCTAAGGCAGAGTGCATACGCATGCACGGCGAGACAGTTACTGTGCGCTGTCCCGCAAGAAAGGCCGTAGATACGGGAAACATTGACATTAAAATAACGCAAGCTAACGATTGCTCTTTTTAAGTCAATAACCCAATGATGAGGACATTCATTACTCACCTGAAGCAGTAACTCAATTGGGATACACTATACACTACACACACCAACAACCATCAAACCCCAAACATTCAAAATGAGCATAGCAACGGCTATATGGCAAGTTTCCAAACAGTTTAAAACAACTAAAGTAACTAATACATTTTAAAATATAATTGATACGTATAATATTCATTCAATCAATCTATCAAATATTCATTAGTTTCTGAAGATTAAAGATCGAGAGTACCGAATGCAGACACACAACTTTTATAATAATTAAACCTTCAAGAAAACGTTATCAATAAGTAACTGTTTGCAAAATAATACAATACAATATTACTAAACCTTTTGGTCAACATAACGTACAAATAAGGTAAAAAAGGTTATATGGCTAAGAATTCTAATTTCAAATTAATTTTATTTTAAAAACATGGAATTCTTTTTCCAAAAGTAGTCATTTGTTTATTGATTAGTGTTACATTTTCATCGCATTTCAATCATCTTTTTTGTCATCATACGTTAAGAATTCGAGTCATTATAGAATATGAGTACCGTCGTGGCAGCAACGTGGCACAAGTGCCACGCAACATCAACGACGTTTACGGAGCTAACATTACAAACCAACGCACCACCTGTTATTGGTTTGCTCGCTTTCGTTCTGGGAATTTCGATCTGAAAAGTGAACCTCGAGGTCGTCCGAAGACTTTGGTCGCCAATGACAAATTAAAGGCGATTTTGGAAGCTGATGATACACAATCTACGGCTGAATTAGCAGCAACTTTCGACGTT
>MU159597.1:0-27436 GCA_015888305.1 Antheraea pernyi | reverse complement strand
CTCAAGGGAAAGCGATCTTCAATCTCACATCCCTCTGCGGCTTCTCCGGCGTTATCGTCGAGCCGCCGCGCAAAACGTCTGTGCCCTCGCAGTGTCACAATTGCCAGGTGTACGGACACTCCGCACGAAACTGTCTCCTGAAGTCCAGGTGCGTTAAATGCCTCGGCGACCACTCCACCAAGGAGTGCTCTCGCTCGAAAGACTCCCCCGATCCCCCGAGCAGTGTTCTGTGCCGCGGCGTGGGTCATACCGCGAATTATCGCGGATGCCCCCGCGCCCCGCGCATTAAGCGCCCTCGCTACCCCAGGCAGGCGTCGCCATCTAAGACGGAGAAACCACCCGAAATCCTCTTCTAGGTTCCGTTACGGCAATTCATAGATTTCCAGCCATCGCGGCTACACTACAACGGCTCGCTACTAACTATACCGGCTAGCTAGGTCAGACGCGACTTTTTCCAGGTAACAGCCCAAGCCAAGGCACGCGTGCGCCCTTGTGTATGTTACCTAAAAACCAAATCGGCTGAGTGCCTTAAGCGCTCGCCTTAGTAGTCCGGTGAAGCTGTGAAGACCCTGCAGGGTCAATAGCGTAGTCAGTTCGAGGAAAAAAAAACCTTACTTTAGATAGCAGTATCATTTACGCCGCGGTAGCTTTTGCAAAATAGATCGCAAAATCTGTAAGTGTGAGGTGTCTTAATTGTAAGAAATTGGTGTTTCGATTAAGTACTGTATTAGAGTTTGGTGATAGTTGTGTATTTTCGCAAAATAGAAACATATAAACTATGCTAACAGTTTCATATAATACCTACGTTAAGCCTTTACTAAGATAAAACTGAAATGTATGGTAATGCAGGTATCAGTTGTTAAAATGTCTTCTATTAGGAAATGAGGTTGAAAAAGGCAATTATTGTGTGAAACCAAAAAACACACAGTATGTGTTTGTTGGGGATATCATGTGTAATAAATACCTCTAATATTGATGAATCGTTGATTGTTTCAGTACACACTCAATGATGCCGAGATTGTATCAGGGTAAGAGGATAACGGTGTTGACGTTTACCAACCCGGACCCCAGTGTGTTCGTACACGATCTTATGCTAAAAATGTCTTTAATGGTACATTACTAGTAAATCTATTGTCTTAAAAAATAATTATAAGTATATATATGCTAATGTTTATATATTACATAAGCTAAACAGTAAGCACGACATTATGTAATGCTAATAAAAACATGAATTATTATTGTGTATGTATATTTTTCTACGATATCTTTTTAAAATTGGACTATATGAATATATATGGTGCCTAAATGTGTTATCATGTTAACATTTTTTTAAATTTGTGATTAATTATCGCGAGGTGCGATGTGTTCTGTTTGGTTTTAGTAGTAACGTTGTTGCATTTTTATGATATAATATATGTGTCGTTACGTTTCAAATTGAGATAAATCCAAATTTAATAGTTCATATAACATGTATATTTTTTTAAAGATTTTCAGTTTTTATACACCGTGAACCAAGTTCGAACTTTGGCGTCCGTAAGGTTTTTAGTTTTTTTCTTATGACCTTCATATTTTACATTAACAACATTTGAAAATCTTGAAAAATAACGTAAAATTTCAATAACGACTAAAATTGGATTTAGCTGATTCTAAAATGCAACGACTCATACTTACATGTTGTTACTGTCTCCATTAGTTATGCGATTTGAGACTGCGGTATGACTACGCGATGAGAGACATCTGGGTTATAGACTTTAGGAACGTGTCTTTAGGCCATTTGTTGCGACTGAACATGCTGATTAGCAAGAAAGCATCGCTCATCTACCACGTGAGTTAACTGTGGTTCTAGATTTCATTCAATAATTACAAACAAATTAAGCATAATTTTTGATAATACTTCGAAACATTTAAATACCACGAATTTGAAGCTAACTAACCATGCGTAGGTATATATAATACATTATACATAACATGTACGTGTGTGATATACCTACATGCTGTATATGGATATTTGTATGTACGATATTAAAATTCTGTTTATAAGCTAATAGAGAGACAATATTCTTTTTTTTAAATATTTTGTCAGTATCATGTTGCCTTTCTATAAACTTACCTGTGTGTGCTATTTGCTGAGAATAGAGGTGTTTTCGTTTCTCACTAAATTCTTTAAAAGCTAATATTATATTATTGCTGAGTATATTAGAGTCTGATGAATTTCCAGGAAGGTACAGGGCTGGGTGTTGATAGCGTGCACGTTGTGAATTGCTCGCTGGCGTCCAAGTTACAAATACTTATCAACTTCCTGAAGCCAATCATGAGCCCTAAGTTCTTCGACCGAGTAATCATGCACGAACGTCCTGAGGACATACTCAAATATATCCCTAGAGAATATCTTCCTAAAGATTTCGGAGGTGATCAACCCAGCTGTGAAAATTTCCGTGGTATTGCATCATGTTTCATATTGTTTTCATAAATGTATCACAACTAATAAACAGACAAGTACCGAATGGATTTATAGGTTTTGATGTTAAATAAATATTGAAGAATCTTTTAGTTACAAATTATTTAAAATAGAAATAATATTTCGATTTTCTTTTATTTGTCATCCATATATTAGACCGAAAACTTATCTAATTAATACTAGCTATAGTAATTATTACAGCTACAATTAATAGACCCTGGATAAGAACCCATGTTCTACTATATTTTCCCGTTGCGCAGAATGTGCTTTGTATTTGATAAGTTTATACATTTCAGCGCAATACGAGAAAGAGATCCGTAACCCAAAGACAAAGAAAATTCTAGTGGAGATGTCGAAGATGGTGTCACATGAGAGTCTCCGGGTGGAGGGCGGATACGACGAGAATTCTCTTACTGGATCTTTCAAGAGGCTGGAGTTTGATTAAATCTATTGCTATAAATTACACAGAGTTGTTGAGATTTTATTTCACAATTATCGTTCGTTATCTTCTTACCTTCGTCCCACCTAAGTAGGACTAACACGATGTGTTTACCTTTTCTACATATTTTATATCATACAATCTATTCCAATCTCCCTTGATATTCCGTTGTTTTTTATATCTATACACCTTATGACATATTCAACCCAAATTTAACAAAGTAGTTCTTAACATCTCAGCCCCGGGTGTTAGTTTCTTTGCCATACTTATAATCCCAATATTATTTATTTCGGCTACTCCACAGATCCATCTTAAAGTTCGCATGTAAGTGTAATATATTTTAATCGCTTTGCTGCTGCTTAAGTTTTAATTTCTTCATAATTACTTATTCGTGTCTCAGTGGATAATATTTGTTAAGCGCATTGGTTTTTAATTATATTTTGATTGGGAATTATAATTAAGGGTTCATTATAAGTACTTATTTCCCTTCCCCTCGGATGGTGCTTAAGAGTGACAAATTATTGGCTGCTGCACTGGTCCACATAGATTGAACCTCGCAACGAGTATTCAATTAATCCACTTAAAGACGGATACTCTATTTACTCATATGAATAAATAATAAACTTATTTAATTTACCCTCCATTAGATAAATAAAAAAAAACAAATATTTATAAATAAATAAAAGCGTGTGTGCGATTCACACACGATAGAAGTGACACTTCAATAAATCGACAAAATAATAAGATGAATATATATAACAAGGGTAGTATAATTAGAAAGTTTATTTGTTTAAAAATAAATTTATTATGTTTTATTAATTTATTCAAAAATATATTTCAAAGCACAAAAGGCCTTATATATCCTTTTGGCCCTAATAAAACTTTATATAAATAATAACGAGAAGGTCGCGGGTTCGATCCGCTCATGGGCCATGTTAATTTTTTCAATGTATTTAGTATATAGTATTTTGTTACGTAATATATAATTGATTTATATATAATTTCAATGTGATAAAAAATAATTACAAAGTTTATTAGTTTAAAAATTAATTTATTATTTAGCACAACAAGATATAATAATTACTCACAAACACTGTTAAATAATAACACACCACGCTAACCTGTTACTAAAAAGTTGTAATATGCAGCCGCATACAGTGTACATACTAATTAGCTCACGTACTTTTCACATATACTAACACACGTTAAATGCTCAAATACAAGCAAGTATTAAACAGTGTGCAATATACGTACACACCGAACATTTGCTCTCTCGCTCTGGCTCACAAATTTTTGTATTTGTGTCTCTTACCTATCGTTTTCTCTCGCTCAGGCTCACTAATTTTTGTATTTGTGTTTCTTACCTGTCGTTTTTCCGTTGCATCCGGTTTGAAATCACAACGATTCTAAAAAAGTTTCACTTCAGAAACGTAATTGCTCCTTTACCAGACTCCGACCGAGCCTCTCTGAACTCACTTGGGATCTCTAAATATGGTCAGCACTGCACTCCATTGGGCGCGAGCCAACTGGTTAACCAGTATAACTTGACCTTCCCATACGTATTACAATAAATGTCACGCGACATTTATTAATGAGCTGGACGCATCTCATGTTAGTGTTTCATATTATTTTCTTTTATTGAAAATAGGCCATGTAACAGAACTTTTAGCTTAGATAATTCAATAGATTTCATTGGTTTCATTTGATTATGCAGTTCATTGTTTGAAAAAGTTTTTATAGCTAAAGAAGGTGGACTTGTTTTGCACTAGAGATTTTAAAAAACGAAGACTGTTTTCGTTTGTAACCACAGACACTTTGTAAGTAAATGACAGTGAACCAGTAGAGGGATTCAAAAAGGAAGAAAACTGAAGGAATTCGAGTTCTGGTTCTAGTTCAGCAGTCTGAAACATTATTACTGATTAAGATGTATATAACAGAATACCTTACGCAGTTTAGATGCTTCTTTAGAACTTCGGCAGTAAAGAAGGCCGATTACATTTTAGTTCAGTACATAAGAGTCAGTTATCCAACTGAGTATTAAAAAAAGCTTTACCGCCATATTTTTCTTTAAAGAAAACTCAGTTTTTATTGTAGTACTTTTAAAGCTTATTTTAAAGACAACAGAGACAATATTAAACTCCAGTTACATTCTGATTAAGTATTAAACATGCTAAATGATAATAAAATAGGGCAATCATAAATATGAAAATAGTAGGGTTTTCAGGTCATGTCCACTGATGGCAGCAGTAGTGTTACTGTGAAGATGTATGTTATCTTTAATAGCATTAACTTTATAATTGGAGTTTTTGGCGGGATTTATAGTCTGTCATGTAGTAGCTTTTATATTTTATTCATAACCTTGTGTTATTTCACTCTATATATTTTGTAATAATTGTGGCATTTTACGTACCTAATATAGTTCGGTTATTGTTCACAAGTCAAGTGAATACTAAGAAGCATGAATACTAAGAAGCATGAATACTAAGAAGCATGAATACTAAGAAGCATGAATACTAAGAAGCATGAATACTAAGAAGCATGAATACTAAGATGTCACAAAAACTTCCTGGAAAGTTGTAACAAGCGAGCCGCCAACTTGTTATAACATTGAAATGATCACAATACACTAGTTATATTACCTACTCGACAATCGCAGTAATAGTTTAGGAGGTTGGTTGCCAAATATAAAATAATAAATAACTTCATAATTTTAAATAATTTTCCATCAACAAAGACTCTTTTACAATATAATCCAGTATTGAGGATTATAATGAACTATACGACATTTTTTTATTATTGCTTAATACTCGTATAGGTAAACACTTTTAAGAGGCGCGTTGTGCCGATGCGCCTCCCACGATCGTCGGGGAGGGCAACTCTCACCCTCCCCTGAGGGCTCTACGATTTTGACCCCTCGACCGCGACGAGGCCCCTGATGAGGAGCTGACACCTGCCGGGGAGTAGACGCAATGCCAGTTCGGCAGCTCCTGCTCCCCGGCCTATACGTGATTGAAGACACCATGGGGTTTTAGTCTGTGCAAGCCGGACATACCCCACCCTCAGCTATCCGGCTAGGGTGTAAAAAATAATAATAATAATCCATCGCTGATTATTACTGTCATGCAGGCCTCTCAGTGGGATATGCACCGACTGATCCCAGAATGCGAAACTGACTACCCTACTGTGGTAAGCGTTACACCTAGTGTATGGTGGTCGGATAAAAGTGCCATATCCTACCGCTTGCAAAATATCTCCAATTATATGATCATGGTTTAATAACCAATTTTTTTATAGTATTATTAAATATCAATACACGTATTTAATGATGATAAAAACTGTGGTCAGGTAAGTCTGACCCGATCACCTTATTTAGTAAGAAGGTGAGAGAGGTCTAGTTATTTTAGTTAGCGTAGTGTATCTTCCCTCCGTCCGCTGCCACCTCGTCTCCCCTCGCCGTCGCACGCGCTGAGACAGAGACATACTTATAATAAATATGTATAATAATTCTATGTTTTGCCAGAAAGAGCAAGATCTTATATTATGTTTAAACTAGAAATTAAATTGGGATCAATACTTAGTTTTGTAACGTTTTATGATAATTTTTGTACAATCGTATTTTTGATATGTCTTGATGTCCATTGAATATTGCAGCTCGTGATCGTTGACATAATCAAAACTTGTCCTATTCAATAGCGGTCCTGGGTATTTATCTACTCTTCAAGCCTAACATCTCGTCAGCCGCGGTCCCAAAAACACAAATGCGAGCTCTGGTGCTTTAGTAGTACGATCATGTTTCTGTCAAGCTTCATAATATTTGTACCGTATTTAGTGGCTAAATAACTCTTTTCTTAGACATTTGTCAGAGTGAAGTATCAGCGCCACAGTCACCTCACAGACTGCTTATACCTATATATTTATTACTAGCTGTACCCGCGACTGTGTCCGCGTGGAACCTAATGTAAAACAACAGTGCCTAATAAAATTATCTAAATCTAAAAGTCTAAATTCAATTTTATATGTATAACGTCCTTAATTATATCGAAACATTTTCTATGACGTAAAAAATAGTTCAATTTGGTTGGTTTTCCACAAAATCATTTATTTGTTCTCTTCCCTCTGTATAACGAAAAGTGTTTATAATGAAAAAAAATGCTCCATGAATACTAAGAAGCATGAATACTAAGAAGCATGAATACTAAGAAGCATGAATACTAAGAAGCATGAATACTAAGAAGCATGAATACTAAGATGTCACAAAAACTTCCTGGAAAGTTGTAACAAGCGAGCCGCCAACTTGTTATAACATTGAAATGATCACAATACACTAGTTATATTACCTACTCGACAATCGCAGTAATAGTTTAGGAGGTTGGTTGCCAAATATAAAATAATAAATAACTTCATAATTTTAAATAATTTTCCATCAACAAAGACTCTTTTACAATATAATCCAGTATTGAGGATTATAATGAACTATACGACATTTTTTTATTATTGCTTAATACTCGTATAGGTAAACACTTTTAAAAAATCGTAGAGCCCTCAGGGGAGGGTGAGAGTTGCCCTCCCCGACGATCGTGGGAGGCGCATCGGCACAACGCGCCTCTTAAAAGTGTTTACCTATACGAGTATTAAGCAATAATAAAAAAATGTCGTATAGTTCATTATAATCCTCAATACTGGATTATATTGTAAAAGAGTCTTTGTTGATGGAAAATTATTTAAAATTATGAAGTTATTTATTATTTTATATTTGGCAACCAACCTCCTAAACTATTACTGCGATTGTCGAGTAGGTAATATAACTAGTGTATTGTGATCATTTCAATGTTATAATAAGAAGCATGAATACTAAGAAGCATGAATACTAAGAAGCATGAATACTAAGAAGCATGAATACTAAGAAGCATGAATACTAAGAAGCATGAATACTAAGAAGCATGAATACTAAGAAGCATGAATACTAAGAAGCATGAATACTAAGAAGCATGAATACTAAGAAGCATGAATACTAAGAAGCATGAATACTAAGAAGCATGAATACTAAGAAGCATGAATACTAAGAAGCATGAATACTAAGAAGCATGAATACTAAGAAGCATGAATACTAAGAAGCATGAATACTAAGAAGCATGAATACTAAGAAGCATGAATACTAAGAAGCATGAATACTAAGAAGCATGAATACTAAGAAGCATGAATACTAAGAAGCATGAATACTAAGAAGCATGAATACTAAGAAGCATGAATACTAAGAAGCATGAATACTAAGAAGCATGAATACTAAGAAGCATGAATACTAAGAAGCATGAATACTAAGAAGCATGAATACTAAGAAGCATGAATACTAAGAAGCATGAATACTAAGAAGCATGAATACTAAGAAGCATGAATACTAAGAAGCATGAATACTAAGAAGCATGAATACTAAGAAGCATGAATACTAAGAAGCATGAATACTAAGAAGCATGAATACTAAGAAGCATGAATACTAAGAAGCATGAATACTAAGAAGCATGAATACTAAGAAGCATGAATACTAAGAAGCATGAATACTAAGAAGCATGAATACTAAGAAGCATGAATACTAAGAAGCATGAATACTAAGAAGCATGAATACTAAGAAGCATGAATACTAAGAAGCATGAATACTAAGAAGCATGAATACTAAGAAGCATGAATACTAAGAAGCATGAATACTAAGAAGCATGAATACTAAGATGTCACAAAAACTTCCTGGAAAGTTGTAACAAGCGGGCCGCCATCTTGTTATAACATTGAAATGATCACAATACACTAGTTATATTACCTACTCGACAATCGCAGTAATAGTTTAGGAGGTTGGTTGCCAAATATAAAATAATAAATAACTTCATAATTTTAAATAATTTTCCATCAACAAAGACTCTTTTACAATATAATCCAGTATTGAGGATTATAATGAACTATACGACATTTTTTTATTATTGCTTAATACTCGTATAGGTAAACACTTTTAAGAGGCGCGTTGTGCCGATGCGCCTCCCACGATCGTCGGGGAGGGCAACTCTCACCCTCCCCTGAGGGCTCTACGATTTTGACCCCTCGACCGCGACGAGGCCCCTGATGAGGAGCTGACACCTGCCGGGGAGTAGACGCAATGCCAGTTCGGCAGCTCCTGCTCCCCGGCCTATACTTGATTGAAGACACCATGGGGTTTTAGTCTGTGCAAGCCGGACATACCCCACCCTCAGCTATCCGGCTAGGGTGTAAAAAATAATAATAATAATCCATCGCTGATTATTACTGTCATGCAGGCCAGCAAGCCTCTCAGTGGGATATGCACCGACTGATCCCAGAATGCGAAACTGACTACCCTACTGTGGTAAGCGTTACACCTAGTGTATGGTGGTCGGATAAAAGTGCCATATCCTACCGCTTGCAAAATATCTCCAATTATATGATCATGGTTTAATAACCAATTTTTTTATAGTATTATTAAATATCAATACACGTATTTAATGATGATAAAAACTGTGGTCAGGTAAGTCTGACCCGATCACCTTATTTAGTAAGAAGGTGAGAGAGGTCTAGTTATTTTAGTTAGCGTAGTGTATCTTCCCTCCGTCCGCTGCCACCTCGTCTCCCCTCGCCGTCGCACGCGCTGAGACAGAGACATACTTATAATAAATATGTATAATAATTCTATGTTTTGCCAGAAAGAGCAAGATCTTATATTATGTTTAAACTAGAAATTAAACTGGGATCAATACTTAGTTTTGTCACGTCTTATGATAATTTTTGTACAATCGTATTTTTGATATGTCTTGATGTCCATTGAATATTGCAGCTCGTGATCGTTGACATAATCAAAACTTGTCCTATTCAATAGCGGTCCTGGGTATTTATCTACTCTTCAAGCCTAACATCTCGTCAGCCGCGGTCCCAAAAACACAAATGCGAGCTCTGGTGCTTTAGTAGTACGATCATGTTTCTGTCAAGCTTCATAATATTTGTACCGTATTTAGTGGCTAAATAACTCTTTTCTTAGACATTTGTCAGAGTGAAGTATCAGCGCCACAGTCACCTCACAGACTGCTTATACCTATATATTTATTACTAGCTGTACCCGCGACGGTGGTCGCGTGGAACCTAATGTAAAAAAACAGTGCCTAATAAAATTCTCTAAATCTAAATGTCTAAATTCAATGTTATATGTATAACGTCCTTCGTTATAGCGAAAAATTTTCTATGACGTAAAATATAGTTCAATTTGTTTGGTTTACCACAAAATTATTTATTTGTTCTCTTCCGTCTGTATAACGAAAAGTCTTTATAACGAAAAAAAATACTCGGTCCCTTGAAATTCATTATAAAGAGCTTAACACTGTATTAAGTCCATTTTAGTATATTGAACGCAGTATGTTAGCATTGATGCGTGTTCAAACAAACACAAAGACAGACATTTCTTAAAATAATTGAAATTTATTTTATTACTTAGGGGTCATCCATAAATTACATCAAACGAATTTCATGATTTTTTTACCCCATCCCCCGTCCTTGTCATAGCTGGTCTCATTTGTGAGACTCCGCCCCTCCCTAGTGTGTCGTCACATATTTTGCAATTTTACATTTAGAAATTATTTAATTCAAACAGCAGGTCCGAAATTAGTTTTATATATATTTATATTATTTTTTAATAAAAATTAACACCTAGACAAACATTTCAAGAAATTAACAAAACGAAAAACGATTTATTTATTAATTAAAGAAAACTTAATCATCTTGAGTCCATGGGCTTTGAACCTACTCCATTAAATTATGTATAACTGGCATAGCAATCACTTCGTTCTCGTTTGGGTTGTTGATGTTGGGAACATTCGTTGTGTTGTGTTCTGCATCTAAGGAATTAAAAAAAAAATCATGAATGTCGCTTTCTTTTTCGTTTTATATGCAATTCTTTGATCTTAGATTCCACTTTACCTTCAATATTGTCACCAACGCACACCTCGGCTTGGGCTGTTACCGAAAAAGACGCGTCTGTCCTAGCTAAACTATACTAAGCTATTCATACATATATGCATTTGTGAATTATGCAATGAAAATTGCATGATTCACCAATGAATACGTGTATATCGGAAATGAAACGAACTAAACTATTCGATTCAGTTCGATTGAGGGGAAAAAAAAGTAAACCCTCCCACAGTGTGTATGTATGTGCACGTGTGTGAGAGAGATAATCTCATATGTGTGTTTAAGTGATGTAGGTGAGTCACTGTATCGCGAGGGTTGTTGATGTTGGGAACATTCGTTGTGTTGTGTTCTGCATCTAAGGAATTTTCGAGAAAAAATTCATGAATGTCGCTTTCTTTTTCGTTTTATATGCAATTCTTTGATCTTAGATTCCACTTTACCTTCAATATTGTCACCACTTTCAAACTTTTCCATAAGCTATATAACTTCTTCTTGGACAATTTGTTTTTTATCAGCGTAGGCTGCACTGTAAGCCTCATATAGTTTTATGCTAAATGGCAGCAAACCGACAGACGGCTCATTTGATGGTAAATGGGTACCGGCGCCTATGGATACCTTCAATAGCAGGAGCATCGCTGTTGCTTTGCCGGCCATGAAGAGTGTGTTTCAATCCCTTTTTGAAGAGACACATATCATAATTCTGAGAGAATACTGTACCGGATAACTAATTCCTCAATGTCTCTGAAGAACCTTACAGTTGCTGCTGTTTTATTAAGTTTTAGCGTGTGTGGATGAGCTACCAGCCAGCGTCGGGAAGTACGAGTTTGGAACGTCGATGAAGGCAACATGTCAAAAAGTTCTTCAGAACGTTCTCCATTGTACATGGGGTAAAGTACACACAGAGATCCAATGTCTCTGCACAGTTGTAATGACTCTAGTCCACATATTAGTTTGGGATCGTCAATAATGCGGATAGCTCCCCTTTGCACGGAATCAATAGGGAAAAGCTGATAGGCAGGAGCACCAGCCCAAACGGGTGACCAGTACTTGATATGAGAACGTACTTGTGTTTTATAGAGCACAAGTCGTTGCCTTGGGGTAAAGTACTGCTTTTACCGATTGAGGATACCTAACTTATTGGTTACCAATTTAGCTTTGCTTTCCAAATGAGACCAGAACTGTACATCGCTGGATATGTTGATACTAAGAATACCGATATTGCTGGAAATTTTAAGAGAAGTGCCCCGGAACTTAGGTGCTATAACGAATGGACTTTTTTTCGTAAAAAACGCATAGACTAGTGTCTTTGAAGGATTGGACAACGTTTGCCTCTCCCCATTCAGAGGGCCTGTCCAACGTCCTCTCAACATCAGACACAAGTTTAGTTTGATTTTGCTCCACAAGTACCTGGGAGATGTTTGCACGACCCGAGTATACGGCATCACTTGTGCTATCGTTCGCATAACAATGAATATTAGAAATATACAAAAGATCATTGATATGCAGAACGAACAGCGTTGGCGATAGTACAGAGCCTTGTGAGATACTTGCATTTATTGCTATGGTATCAGAGGTGTAGTCATCGACAACAACTCTTATGCTCCGCCCAGACAAAAAACTCGTTATCCACAAGCAAAGATTCTCGGGCATACTATAAGCTCTTCATTTACGATAAAGGTTACCTAAATCACTCTTTTTATTCAGTTCGTAAGTTAAAAACATAAAATACCAGAACTAAAAGAACTACATCGTTTAATCCGCGAATGAAATAGAATCAAATAAATCATCGCTAGGTGCAGGTGTTTGGCAGCATTTATCAAAGGGCGCTAGTTCGTCAGCGCGTGCCACGTAACGCTAGTAGAGAGAGTGACCGACAAAACAATTTGAATCTTATGTTTATACGGATAGGGTTGCAAATGTTTTAGAGTATTTCGATAATAGTGCAAAGTTCATGTATTAACACGTAGATTTAGAAATGTGTTTAATGGTGGTAGAGCCACGCTGAAGCTATTACTGGTTTCAGCATGAATGGGTCGGCTCGTCCGGGGTAGTACCACCCTCTCATAGAAAACCGACGTGAAGTAACAGTGCTTGCATTGTTGCGTTTCGTTCGGTTAGTGAGAGCGCCGGAGGCCCACCTCCCCTCCCCTCTCCTCTCCGTCCTCTAACCCTTCCCCCCAAAGGGTGGCAACGCACTTGCGACTCCTGTGGTGTTGTTAGTGTCCATGGACGGTGGTGATCACTTAACATCAGGTGACCCACCTGTTCGTTTGTCACCTATGACATAAAAAAAAAAAAAAAAATGTGACGTAACGAAATTTAGTACCCCTCCCACCCCCTTGTCACACAATGTCACACTTCGTCGACCTCTTCCTACCGCCTTAGCGTGTGACGTAATTTATGGATGGTCCCTTATTCCAAGACACCTGAAACAATTTTTTCAAAAAATCTTAAAAGTACAGAAACGTTAGATTTGCATTCTTATTATACACACAGATATTCGTTAATATTGTCCTGCTCAGCACTTTTATATAAATTTCTATAATAAAATGCGTTATCCTGAATCAATATATACATACAAGTGAATAATCAACAGTACTGATGTAATAAGCTCAAAAGGTTATTTATTTATTTGTTTCTTGCAACGCGTTAATCTCTGAAACCTTCAATTAGATTTGAAGATTTTTTTCTCCACTTTATACTATATTTATTACATCACGCTATGATTATTACAGTTGGAGTAAGTATCGTAAAGAGTATAGATTACAAAGTACGCTAATCGAGAACGAAGTTGAGAACCTGAGGAAAGAAAAGCGAATGAAGTCGCCGTGTACATTGCATAATTGTTCTCACAATAATAAATAATAAAATTAAAGGCATTGCAAATAAAGTAAAATGATAATTCGTTTTTTGCTAATATTTAAATAACAATAACGTATATCTACATATATAATAAGAATATACATCTAACGTGTCTCTACATTTTAGATTTTTGTAAATAAAAACGTTGCAGGTATCTTGGAGTAAGTAATAAAATACATTTCAATCATTTTTAGAAATGTCTGTTTGTTTGAACACGCATTACTGCTAAAGTACTGCGTTCACGATAAAACCTCAATCATAAAGCATATCATCGAGTAACATTTAGTCTTGATTTCATTAAAATCGGCTGACTCTATCAAAATAATTTAAATAACGACGTGACCTTAAGTACGAGAGAAAAGTAGATAAGTAAATGGACTTAACACATTCAGATGATTTAATTAGTCAGTGTTTTTTTACATTACATTCCACGCGGACGCAGTCACGGACACAGCTAGCAATTAATAAACTCTTATCGAGAAGCCAACCAATTGATTAGTTTAACTTTTGTTTAAGCTCGGGCGGTGCAAACTGCTATCCTGTGACGTCACGGACTCCCGCGCAATTTCAGTTCAGCGTTCAGTAGTTTCAGTAGTATTCTTACAGTGAATGTGGACGTACGTTTTTTAGGTTTACATTATTTGCGTGAATCATCAATTTTAATAATTAATATTGATATAGTAGGGTAAATACAAAGTGGGTGGGTGCACTGTGAGACGGCCGGATTTAATTTTAATAATTATACTGTGCTGGATCGGAGAGCCTGTATAAAGCCTGACTTCGTATTCAATGTAACTCGTAGGAAATATGAGATATGGGGGCACTTGATTATAAAATACTGTGGATTACATCAGAAGATATATCATAACTGCGCTGTGAATTACGTTCATATTCTGTGAATAAACTAGAGCTTGTCGTATAGACGTATGACGAAAAAGCTAACTTTTCGAAAATATATCCGCGCGTCGCGCTCTCATGTCAGGTAGATCCATTCAGTTTAAGAAGACTGATGGTGCAACATCAATTAATCTGTATCTATAAATAAAATTGAAGCGTTTGGTGTACGCCCGTAAAGGCCGAATCATTTTTAATAAGATTTTTACTGACAAATAGACATTACGAGTTTCCTATTGGGGCTACACAGTCATCATACAGTTTAATAAGGCCAACTTAAAAACTGTAAAGGTTTATAAAAATTAAAGACAGCACACAATTAATTCATATAAAGCGCGTAGTTCCCATCTTGTTATCTGATTAATCTTTCGATATTGTTAATCATCATACGGATACATAGATTATGGTGTCTATTTTTATTACCAAAATAAAAATAAATATCGATATATTTGTTTTATATCTGGCTAATCTTAAGTAGCCCCAGGTATAACTTATCATTCCTCGGCGGCAGCCTTCACGCTCGCCTGCTCCCTGCCCTGGGAGCTGGAGGCAGGAGTTCTCGCCGCCGTGTACGAGTTCACGGCGGCGAGGAAACGAAGGGGGGAGCCTCCGGCTCCCAGGGAGGTAGAGGCGGAGAGACGGCGTCTCAGGGGGAACGCCGTGGAAAGGTGGCAGCAGGACCTGGCGGACGAGCGATTCGGGCGGTTCACAGTGGACGCCGTCCGCCCGGTCCTGCGGGAGTGGACTGCCAGGTAGTGGGGCTCCCTGACGTTCCGACTGGTGCAGGTACTCACCGGACACGGTTGTTTCGGGACATTGCACAGGTCCGGCGGACGAGGGGGGGCAGCCGGTGTGTGCCCGGTCTGTCCCTCTATAGGTAGGAGCCCGGCGGTCACCTTCTGCCGGGCGGACCGTGGGGGCGGCTCTACAAGATTGATTAGCTTGAACGATCCCTTGCCGCCCCTACAAAACGGTCTGTCGGTACACCGTGGGGTTTAAGTCCGTGCGACTCGGACATAACCCACCCTCTCCCCTGGGAGGGTGGTGTATCCATAAGGGATTTCCCCACGTTAAAAAAAAAAAAAGGTATAACTTATCATTGGCAGAACTGACGACACTCGTCACACCATTGTTGTAAAAACGCTACAATCACGCCTAGCATACAGAGTTTAAATGACTTATTTATTTTGAAACATATACATAAATAGATTCAATCTATTTCGTATTGATCAGGGTATTAGGTCTGTCATCATTAAACCGAACCGTCAAATAAACACGATCATTGAGATGTAAAGAGAGCAATATGTCACTCGAACTATAATAGATGGATGAAAAAAATAATGTAAAAAGGCAAGTAATGTGATCCGGCGGCTTCGTACATACAATTAAATACACAATAAAGTGACAATTTCCTGTATATTTATGTGTGGGAAGGCACCGCAGTGCGCGCCGCGCCGCGCCGGCTGTAGTAAAGCTTTCTTGGTAACTTTTTGCGTGTTCTTAATACAGCCGAATGAGGTTTGTGGGTTATTCGGGTGGGATTTAGTTACCGTCAATGTATGATATTATGTATTCTTTAAAAACGGCCGGATTTTACGTAATAGGGTAACTTTAAACTTATATTTATAATTGTGTTATTTTTGGCACCCTATTTTCTACTAAATTATTACTGGCATTGTCGAGTAGGTGATGATATTGAACCTGTTAGAACTTTCCAGGGAGTTTTTGTCGCAAGTCAGAATCCATGCTTCGTAGTATTTTTTCCCATCCATTGTACTTGAGCACAATAATCGAACTATATTACGTAAAACACTACCAATATTACAAAATATAGAGTCAAATAACACAAGAATGTGATTATAATATAAAATCCACTACATGACATTACAAGATCCCGCCAAAATCTCTATATGTGATCTCTATATGTAATTTACGAAATTAACAAAATTTAGGCATTTGAAAATTGAGACCAATTCATTTACACTTTTCAAGATGAGGTTACAATCGTTGACTTTAAAATAAATTAAGTATTTATAAGAAAATAGTGAAGAAACAGGAATAATTAAAACAGAGTGATTGTGCCATAAGAAATTTCACTTTAAAAATCAGAGATTGATTTTCAATAATCGTTGACTTTAAAATAAATTAAGTATTTATAAGAAAATAGTGAAGAAACAGGAATAATTAAAACAGAGTGATTGTGCCATAAGAAATTTCACTTTAAAAATCAGAGATTGATTTTCAATAAATGAATATAATTGGAAGTTTGTCTTTATAGATCACTTGATTCAAAAAGTGTCCATATTTATAATGGTACTGTAACACGGTCCCGACGGGATTACTGAAGCTATTTGTTGTGCATTTCAATAAATATGGAACGCTTTGTCAAATGTGAATCAGATGTTAATGATGCGTGAACACGACGTGTGTTCCGTTCCTATCACTTCTACCTACAATTTGTGTACAGTTCACACTCACATTCAAAGGAGTCGTGTCTCCGCAAAGAGACATGAAACACATCTCGAACAATAGAAATCTTATATTTGTTACTACTATGTATTTACATATATTAATATATCTACATTCTACATATATTAATATAATAGGTTTATTAAAAAAAGGTTCAAAATTCATTTGGAGTAGATACCTAAATAAGTGTGGCATAAAAACGATTATGCAGGCAAACAAATGAATATATCCGAGTAAGTAATTGTCCTCAGCAATGACGCTGTTGTATGCATATACAATGACCTGAGTTACATAATGTGGCTGAAGAAAACAAAGGTAACAAACAATTATGATAAAAAGAGTTATTTGATTTAACGAGCTTCGACTAACTTGGTTTGTCTTCTGATAAGGTAATAAGCTTAACATGAAACAGATGAGATCAGAAATAAATAGCCAATTACTTTTAGATCACTCAATCTTGGCCAAAATCCTTATTAATAGTATAGGTACGAATAAGAATTTGTTTTCTTACGTTTCCACGCCTTTACAGTTACTTCTATCAGTGCTTATATGAATAAACATATGGAATGCTTAGAAGTTATGAACAGTTTAATCAATCTAAATTACTCAATAATTTACAAGAATCCACATTAACAATAATTAAATAGAAGTGCATTAACAACACATTGCCTATATTGATTAACATAGAAAATAATAGATGGCGGTGTTAGCAAACTTTCGAATGCTGGATGCTCCCACTATGACATATATAATATTCAATTTATTTCATATTGATCAGGGTATTAGATCTGTCAATCGTTAAACCGAACCGTCAAATAAACACGATCATTGAGATGTAAAGAGAGCAATATGTCACTCGAACTATAATAGATGGATGAAAAAAATAATGTAAAAAGGCAAGTAATGTGATCCGGCGGCTTCGTACATACAATTAAATACACAATAAAGTGACAATTTCCTGTATATTTGTGTGTGGGAAGGCACCGCAGTGCGCGCCGCGCCGCGCCGGCTGTAGTAAAGCTTTCTTGGTAACTTTTTGCGTGTTCTTAATACAGCCGAATGAGGTTTGTGGGTTATTCGGGTGGGATTTAGTTACCGTCAATGTATGATATTATGTATTCTTTAAAAACGGCCGGATTTTACGTAATAGGGTAACTTTAAACTTATATTTATAATTGTGTTATTTTTGGCACCCTATTTTCTACTAAATTATTACTGGCATTGTCGAGTAGGTGATGATATTGAACCTGTTAGAACTTTCCAGGGAGTTTTTGTCGCAAGTCAGAATCCATGCTTCGTAGTATTTTTTCCCATCCATTGTACTTGAGCACAATAATCGAACTATATTACGTAAAACACCATAATATTACAAAATATAGAGTCAAATAACACAAGAATGTGATTACAATATAAAATCCACTACATGACATTACAAGATCCCGCCAAAATCTCTATATGTAATTTACGAAAATAACAAAATTTAGCCATTTAAAAAATTGAGACCAAATCATTTACACTTTTCAAGAGCTTAGAATCGTTATGATTTTAAGTGAAGTTAAGTATAAATTAAGTATTTATAAGAAAATAGTGTAGCAACAGGAATAATTAAAACAGAGTGATTGTGCCATAAGAAGTACCACTTTAAAAATCAGAGATTGATTTTCAATAAATGAATATAATTGGAAGTTTGTCTTTATAGATCACTTGATTCAAAAAGTGTCCATATTTATAATGGTACTGTAACACGGTCCCGACGGGATTACTGAAGCTATTTGTTGTGCATTTCAATAAATATGGAACGCTTTGTCAAATGTGAATCAGATGTTAATGATGCGTGAACACGACGTGTGTTCCGTTCCTATCACTTCTACCTACAATTTGTGTACAGTTCACACTCACATTCAAAGGAGTCGTGTCTCCGCAAAGAGACATGAAACACATCTCGAACAATAGAAATCTTATATTTGTTACTACTATGTATTTACATATATTAATATATCTACATTCTACATATATTAATATAATAGGTTTATTAAAAAAAGGTTCAAAATTCATTTGGAGTAGATACCTAAATAAGTGTGGCATAAAAACGATTATGCAGGCAAACAAATGAATATATCCGAGTAAGTAATTGTCCTCAGCAATGACGCTGTTGTATGCATATACAATGACCTGAGTTACATAATGTGGCTGAAGATTGGAATATAACTGTTTTATCGCTACATTGGAATCTATAGATTGCCTTTAAAACCTACCTTTAATTGCTGTTGGAATACCTCGTATCGGCGAGGTGCACCGAGCCAAATGTTGTAAAGCGCTTTTTGAATCAGTCAACTACCTATAAACTATAAAAAACTATATTATTACTAGAAGACTTGAAAACGTAACATGCAGTCTCGATATAATACCAATAAATAAATAAATACCAATAAAAGAGTTCCACTATTAATTACTACACATAACTTGTTACATAATAATGTTATTCATAATTTTAAAATTCTGGATCATGTCTCAGTAATGTTAATGTATTTGAAATAATTAAAACTAATATTCTATCAGTAACTTTACCTAAACATTAATATAATCCTATATATATTAGTTTTAATTATTTCAAATACATTAACATTACTGAGACATGATCCAGAATTTTAAAATTATGAATAACATTATTATGTAACAAGTTATGTGTAGTAATTAATAGTGGAACTCTTTTATTGGTATTTATTTATTTATTGGTATTATATCGAGACTGCATGTTACGTTTTCAAGTCTTCTAGTAATAATATAGTTTTTTATAGTTTATAGGTAGTAGTTTATAGGTACGGAACACAGCAAGTTAAGAATACGCGGTAACAGCGCGGCGGGGGGCTCTGTTTAGCTCGTAATAACCGAATATCGGTTTGCGAGCGCTCGAGACTACCTCGCGATTGTAACAAGCAAATGGCCACTTCAACAACCTTCCATACAGCCGCTGGATACATTATTCATAATGGAAATAACGATAAGTATAATAGAGGTTTAATCATACATACTAAAGTATATATTTATAACAGGCACTGGATTCATATATACACATATCAAAGTAGGTTATATAGTAGCAATAAATTTTTCGAAATTGGTGTACATTTACTAATTTAAATTGGTAACACTATCGGCTGATGGTAAAGGTAAACATCGTGAGGACATCTGACCCGGAGAAATGTTCTTGTCATACTACTATTGTGGGAAAGCATAGTAATGTGGATTCTTAGAACTTGAATTCGCCGATACACCTAGGGCTAGATGCCCATACCTTCTTTCGGGAAGAGGCCTATGGCCTTGCAGTGGGCTTCGTAAAGGCTGATGATGATCACAGTTTATTAGGAATATTAAATTGATATGAAAATTTATCTTCCTTTTTTTTGTATCCTCTTATCTCGCGTGTCGTTTATTCTGTATCGGCAAAAATTTTAAAACAAAAAAAGTATTTTTTAAGGTAAGTTGGCATCACTCGTAGAAGCTTTTTCTGTATCTAGTTGGTTCTATTTTTATTTTCCATATAAGACATGTTCGCAAATATTTATATATATTTTAAAAATAAAATTTATCGTAAAACGATGTATACGCTTTCCCCACATTACATTAAACCTGTGATTATAACCCACAATAAAACGTTCAATACAAATGAACACAGTACAATTGTCGCAAGACTCGGGTTCTCCATACATCCGTCGTCAAATTGGGGTTTTTCTCCCGCCATTTAGTGCAAATTGCAACGTGAGCCGCGCTACTCGCAACCAACAAACCCGCCCACTCACCTACTAATGTATCGCTTTACAGATCGTTTTGTATCGTACTGTATTCTCGTGTTGGTGATATCGTGAACATACTATTGTACTTTTTTGTATCGACTCACGATAACTAAACGACAAACTCACTTTATGATTGTTGTGTATGTGTATAACATGTAATTAATCCAACAAAATTGAAGAAAAAAACAAACATGTTATTAACAACCATTCAAAAATATACTTAACCCATAATATTCATTGACTGAAGCAAGGAGTAAGAAAAATGTATTGGAAAAGTTATATATTTATTTGTCATACAAATACAATAAAAGAACATATTTTAGGAAACAAACAAAATGGAATAACTCGAAATCTCTTAAAATGTTAAGTAATTGTTGAAAATAATTAAATAGATAAATATAACAATGTCGACAGAAAATATTAACTCATCAGTAGATTTACCTAGAAGTGCCTCGACAATGGATACTTAACAACGTAACAATAGGTAATGATGCCATAAAAATAAAAAAAATGATAATTTACTATTAAATAATTTTATTTTGAACACAATGTTAAAACCGCATCGGAAACCGATCCCACGGTAGCGATTATTAACTGCTAATCCTTTAGTGTGACCACCCACAAGGCTTCCACCACTGCTGACCATTCCACAACTACTTGACGAGAACCCCTGGCAAAATCAACTTTATGCCGCTACTTGTAAGTAAAAAATAGAACTGGAATCACATTCAATACTGAGGATATACGAATGAACGGTTCAGTAAACGTATGGAAGTAAATATTTTCATGAATTAGTAAGTTAATAATATGAGATGTTATTGTTGATGCAGTTTGGTTCCGGCTTAGAGAACCGACCAGCGCACTACCTTATTACTTTATAATTATATTCTATTGATAAGTTAATTAGAAACGCAAAATGCTTTAATTGATAACTCATGGCTATAATTACTGGTTTCAATGACTTTATAAACTTATTTTATATGCAGCATCTATTTCTATAATAATTGAATAAGAAATGTTATCTGATATTAAAACATTGTTGACGACGTATAGTAAATAATTTATGGTACAAACTATTCCACACATTATCACCTGTAACTAGGCAAACGAGATCTGTAAAAATATTTTAAAAGGTCTTTTTACCAGTACTAACTACCTTTTGCCATCTTGATACAAGCTGTTTTTACCGGAATACCAATAGTAAGAGTTCTTTTTTTTCGAACTGACTACGCTATTGACCTAGCAAGGTCTTAACAGCTTCACTGGACTACACCAATAGTAAGACGAAATGTTGTGTTTCCAGTATAATAAAAGTGTTGTACTTTATCTTATAACTAGCGGGCCCGGCAGACGTTGTCCAGCCTTGATTATAAAAAAATCCTTGACAAATTATATACCATGAATCAGTTTATCTACTGGTGAAAACCGTTTGAAAATCCGTTGAGAGTTTATCGCGAACAGACAGACAGACACGCTAGGGGACTTTGTTTTATACTATGTAATGATGATGTAACCTTCTTGAGTACTTAGCATATGTATTATATGTAGTAAGTGTTTTTAATATATGCAATTCGAGAACATTTATAAGTTTTTATGTTAGTAGTTATTTGACGTATCTCTGTAGTATTTATGGTTGATGTGTACTCTAAAACTAGATGCCCATAAAAGGTTTGTCTGGAAGAGATCGCTGTATGTAACAATGCCGCCTGGGTGTATGTAAATTGCTCTATAATTTGTATATTTTGTACGCCGTGCCATACAATATATTATTATTATCATTCATGTACTATTAAGGAAATTTAATCGTACACAAAAACAGTTTATATCTTATTTACTTAGATCAAACAGACCGCTGACTACTGGTGCTACAGATTTTGTTTAAATTGTTGTATTTATTCATTCATTTTCATTTGCTGTATACAAATTTCATAAGTGTTTTAGATATCATATATGAAATCATTAGAACATAATTTAATTAAGAAAAAATATTCCAATACATTTCAGTTCAAATCGATAGCTCCAAAGAGTGAAATTTTAATTTGTATATCGCTTTGCAATTATTTATATATTTTTTTCTCGAACTGACTACGCTATTGACCTAGCAAGGTCTTCACCGCTTCACCGGACTACGCAGTTTTGTATTATAAATTCTAAATATCAACATTGTTGAAAAGCTTATAAACAGTATTAAATATAAGTTTTTATTTACGTTTATTTAATTTACACACCTGTTTGCCTTCAGTTTGTGGTATGAAATGTTATCCGTTTAATTTGAATATGAATAGTTATAAAAATGATTCAAATGAGGGTATTTAATAGAATTCTCCATCTGAAAGCTTCATGGCGTAGAGATGCAGCGAGCGGAACTCACAGAACTGGTTGGTGCACCAGCCGCTGTGCCCGTCCGTGCACCGGCACGAGTCACATTCGTCCATGTACTTCTCACCGGGAACGCACTTGAAGAACGGGTTCTTTATCACTGCGCACACAAATATATTCAATGGATTCTCTCATCAACTAGTCGAGAACATTCGTGTTTTAATACTTTCTTAAAATATTCTTTCTTAATACCCTGATAACATCAAACAAAATACGATTATCTCGTAGTGATGGTTTGTGTATGTGCATTAGCGGTGGTAGCGCCTGATAAAACTATCATAGTTTTATAACACTTGCACGTAATGTGTTGTTCTTCACCTGAAACTTATTCAAAATACTGCCAACGTAAATAGCTCAACTTGTTTCGTACATATCAAATGTTAGAAATTAGTATATCGATTGTAGAATCAAATGATTACATATAGCTTTTCCTCGCGGCTTCGCTCATATTTATGTAGATTTGATTTATACGTCGGGAACAACGCATTTTTGTACCGCTAACACTTGTATGAAAAACTGCACGATGATTGATTGAATAGTACAGGCGTAAAATTATAACTAAAAAACATCTGTATTTCTAATGTCATTTAGAATAACATAAAGTTGTAGAACATAAAGTAACTTTTTGTGCTTCTACGCTCTTTTCTTTACGGTGTGTGTTAGCATATCGTACTTATATCTGAAGTCCACAAGTATACACATATGAGTTCTTAGATCTTAACGCATTCAACTTTGAAAGTATTTTCGCGTACAGATTATGGTATCAAAGAAATATTGTACTTAATAACTATTAAGTAATATAAATAAGTATGTTAAGAACGAAGAAAGTGTAGTAGCAACGTAAGCAGTATATACCAGTGCAGCGCAAACAGGGCGTGCTGCGGTCGCAGAGCGCGGTGACAGTGGGCTCGCAGTACACGCAGGAGGGCATGGCGCGACACGCCCCCGAGTCCTGTGTCTCGCAGAGCAAGCAGTTCTTGTTCTCCGGCACCAGCGTCAGCGACGTCTCCTCCTCCCAATACTGGTGCGGTGGCTTCGGTTTCATGAACTGCGACACCACGTACCTGACAAGAACAGCCGCTATTAAAAGATTTCTCCCTCTCTCTACTTATCTTGATGAGGAACAGTTATTATGTTAACACATAACAATGAAGAATATATACAAAAATGCAGTAATGTTAACTTCTTTGACGATTCTATTCGCCATTATCAAAACATAATTACTTACTCATTATATTACGCATCTTAATATACTTTTCTATAGAGTTACTCATTGCAAGATAACAAAGGGATTACTTTCGTTGTTCTGCTAAGCCTTAATTACGATTTTAATTTGCTATTTCATAGGTGATTGGTTCATAGGTAATAATAATAATAGCCAATTCTTTTAACGATTTTATTTTAGATAACAGATATTTAGTAGCTTGTTTACGAGTTTTAAAGAATATTAACAGACAAACAAACAGAGTACGTAATGATGCCTTTTATAACATGTAATATTACGTAAGTAATTGGTATACAGTCTATAACTTGACAGTACTAATAAGTGCATTTACTCCGAGATTTATTATCCGAACCGTATTACAGTATTAAATTGTATGAGAGGTTTCAGAGCTCTTGCTTATCTTGTGATTAATTTAATTTGCTTTATGAATAGTTTTAAGAGATTAATTGCATGTGTTGTAGTATTTATTAAGAAAAGCGTAGACGTCTCACGCCTGTGATCCAGGTCTATAGGTAGGTGGCGACTCCTCACCAGCGCCGCCGACGGAGCTGAGCGTGCCCGGCAGCGGCGCACCTCGCGTCCTCGAACCACGACCCTCTGCAACAGTGAACACACACTGCTCTCATATATATGACTACTAAGAACTCATTATTAAGTGTAGTGTGAATAACACTGAGAATTGTTTTTGTGTATCATACCGGTGGTTGGACGGTTCGGCCCGTGGTTGAACTGTTCCGTGTTAAAATGCTCAATATTCTTTATTATATTCGCCACCTTGTTTTCTTTTCCATAGGTTAATTTTAGTGTTTATAGATGAACTCATTTTGATTTTTTTCTTTAAATAGGTTTCTACAGTAATTATTTCAATGACTAATAAATAGATTATGTACAAGTAATAGATATAAATCTAAATTTATATTAATAATTAATATTTATATATTAATAGTAAATCTAATTAATATGAAAATGTGTTTCGTTTTAACCTGTACAGCAGTTTAGTCAAATATCGTGGAAGTGCGATGCGTGCCGCGCAGGTATATCATCTATCTATACATATAATAAAAATAAAGTGTCTGTATGTAATATCAAAATAAATTTTTTTGACTGATTGGGTATGAAAGTATACACGCTTCTGATAACAAAAATGCAATTTTTAAAATTTTTGTCGGTCTATCTGTCTGTTTGTTCCGGGTAATTTCCGAAATAGCTAGACCGATTTTGACAGGAATTTCACTGACACATAGCTGAAATTACAGCGGGTTTCTTAGGCTACTTTAAATTAGACTAGGTATTAACCGCGGCTTCGTCTGCTATCTATCTCCAAAACTATTGGACCGATTGTCACCAAACTTTCACCAGCAGATAGCGGACATCATTTTAAGTAATTTAATCTATTTTAATTTAGACTAGCTGTTAACTATGGCTTCGCCCGCTGTGTTGTCACCAAAACGATTATATCGATTTTCACGGGATTTTCACTGGTAGATAGCGAACCTAATAAAAAGTAATGGAGGTTATTCTATTTTAGCTTTATTTTTCTAGCTGTTACTCGCGACTTTTCTAGCATTAGCTGCCTTAAAACTACAAATTTTACTATACCATTGTGTTATTCTGTAGAAGACTGTGATCTCATTAGTACCTACTAATGACGTGTTTTACTTTTTATTGTGAAACACATGTGTAACGTAGTAACCAACACTATACACACTATAGGTATGCGAGCTCAGTGCGGCAAAAGAGATTACGCACAGTCGCTTGCGCATGACATCGCGTCGCCACGTCTCGCCACGCCAACAATCAGGCTTACTCTCGCCTATAAATGTTTCACATAAAAAATAACGTACTTACAATAGTGATAAAAGATATACAGATAATAAAAGGCAATTGTTCATGTTTTTCTGTAGTACGGTGAAGCTGTTACGGCCTTGCTAGTCTAATAGCATAATCAGTTCGAAAAAAAAATCATATATTTATGAGTGATGTATAATTGTTTACCATCTCCGTATCCGAGCACACCCGCGCGCCCTCCGTATACAAATACCACGATCACAAACCGAAGCATTTCGTCAAGGGTCCAGGTTCTAATCTGTTGCTGCGCTTTGCACTCCACAGTGTACACTCTGCACCGCGGCACCGGGAGGGAATAGTGATCGTCGACAATTAAGAGGATTGCGTGAGCGCGGTAACACAACGCTTATACAGCATGTTTATTTCAAAAATAATTTAGCAAGCGGCGGTTTAAACCTAGTATATCTTGAACTATGATAACCGAACAACACATACATATATAAATATGAAATGTTCCGGCACAAAAGTTAAAATTATATTGATAACTAGTAAAAACTACAACTTTGTAAGGACTCGTGAGATTTCTTTACTAACTTATGCTATACCTGTAGACGCAAAAAGGCCTGTTCGATCGTTACAAAATATTTGTACTGACATAAACGACCTACCCTCTAATTCGAAGCGAACCTATAAAAGGAGTAGTGAAATAGGAGTGGGGATGATTTTTGCGCAGAGCGTCCCGTCGCCTCATTCATTAGTTCGATGAAGCTGTTAAGGCCTTGCTAGGCCTATAGCGGAGTCAGTTCGAAATAAAAAAAGCTCCGTTCATATCTCTAAAGATAATACGTAACTATATTCAATAGTGTATTATTGTATCTGCTGTTTATGGTATACGTTTCTATTATAAATACTTGATTGGTTTTGAGTGGCTGATCGATTAAATGACGAGGAGGACGTTATCTATGAGTTATATATATATATATTCTATTACTTATTACTTATTCCTAGACACCTACAACAATTATTTTCATGGAAATCGCAAAAGTACAGACACGTTAGATGTACACTCTTATTATGTGTAAAGATAATGAACGTACAGTACCTTTGAGGGTCAAGCACGTGAAAACCACTGAACGTATCTAACGGCTTAGGACTATATAACTGTACGATGCAGAATT
>MU159596.1:115247-163748 GCA_015888305.1 Antheraea pernyi | reverse complement strand
TCGACTGTTTCCAATTTTTTTTACTATTAATATAAAACGTCGCCTATTTACTAACTATTGTTACTAAGCAAAGAATATTAGTTGAAAAACATAGTAGGAAAAGGTGCTGAACTTAAAAAAAAAGAGTAGAAAAAAGTAGTGACATATAATATCCTAAAAATTCCTCATCTATCAGTAAATCTCAAAACCAATTAATTTTATTTCAAATACTTAAAGTCATTGTCATCTTAAATGAATATATTATGATACGATACAGAGAATGTAAACCACTAATAAATTTTAAAATAGAATAATACATACTTCGCATAAAATAATAAAGTTGGATCCAACTTGTCCTTATACGTTATGACGGCGGGAATCAATAGCGAAATGACCATCGCGATCGATAACAATATTGGTCCAAACTTTCTCCAGTTCCACAAACTATAGATAAATATCGGAGCCACGTAGAAGAGTTGAGTGTCCACCGAGAGATACCATGATTGGAACATGCACTGAAATTAGAACAATAAAACACAATTGAATTACAAAGCACAAGGCTATTGTTCTTAACATTGACCACATTTAGCTGGTATCTTTAGAAGAATTAACTAGGGGGATATCGAATTCAAGTTATAATGGTGAGTTAATTACCTGGCTATCCGCCAATAAAGGAATAAGGGAACAAATTCCAATTATGCAATATTTGGGCACGAATAGTATATAATTTAAGGATGTACTTAGTTTTAAAGAAAGATTGATGTAAGTATCAAAGATTAACTAAATTCTATATTACCGATGTCTAAATGTCTAAAAATTGTATAACTTTATTACTAATTTAAATATTTGGCGAGCCTGCGCAAGTTTCGACTACATGAGTACTACGGATATACATATTCTGCAACAAAGTAGCGGCAGTGCACAAGCTATAATGTTCTGAGCTGTGGTTCCAAAGTTGTGGTTGGTGAATAATACTAGAACACAAGATATCCTGAATCAGTTCCTACAATAGCTTATAATACTGTAGTCCTACTGAGGTTGGTTCCAAATAGTTATAGACAGCAATCACAACGTAAATTCAGGTGGATTGTAAGTTTGTTAGCTATCTTTAAAACAATAAAAAATGTATTGAATATTAGGTTTCTGCAAGCTAAACGAAATATAAATTAAATCGATACCAATTGATCACCACTACACAATTACAAAGCAGGATTAAAAATCAGATCTAGTTAATTTACTATTTTCGATCCCTACATCGTGCCTGAATTCAAGTGCCAGTGCAATAGAATTCCAAAATTATGTGGAGTCCAGCAATAAAATAGGCAGGCATGAAATTTATAGTACATACCACTTGATCAGTGTTCACGTAATTGTTTATATACAAGATGTTAGCCCACCACGAGGCCTTACATCGCTGCTGCTCCAGCAATAATCGATCATCCCATAGTGGGCCTTCTCCTATCTTCGGAAACCAAGTCATGTAAAACAGTATGATCACTAAGTAAGCGGGTGTCACTCTGAAATAGATAACATGGATATATAAAAACCTCGATCTAAATATTTATACGATCATCACAAAAGAAAATAACAGTAGTTATATCCGCGGTTATACACACGCTTTTATAATTACTATTCGTTGCAATAAATGGTTGAATTGTAGCAAATTAAATATTATGTCAATATTTCCCATGTTCATATATTAACACGTACCAATTTTTATCGAGGTACATTGAACAATACCGAAGTCGATCTGCTGCATCGCCACCTACTGGCAAGTTCTAGCGTAATAGGAAGCATAAAACCTTCCCCACGAGAAAAGGTTTATGTCAGGTTCCAATATTATTGGAAATAATCAATCTCAAATATGTATACTGACATCTATTTTAATATAAAGATTACAATTTAAAACAACCATAAGATTGATAAAAGAAATAAATAAATTTAAAGACCATTCTGATGTCGTGATTACCGAATAAGTCATTACAAAGCATCTTACGTTATCTATATTGATGATTTGTTGATTCAACAACGCGCCATTCATGAACATAAAATCTTCTTTGGGTTGGGGTTCAATTACTTATTATTAACAATCATTAATGTCAGAAAATGAATAGATTCTTCGTCTATAAACATAATTACAAAGATAATATTACCACCTAATGAAACCAATTATTCCAAGTCTCGATATAATCACGTTACTAAGCAGCACGGTTCAAGGCTGCCACGTGGAAACTCTATCGTTGCCACAATTAATATAACTGTACCGCGACACAAAGGTTGTATACAAGGTTTGCGGTCGTGTATTTACGATCAAGGGGGTTCCTAATTGATACCAAGTGAACATAATTATATATATACACTTGTATTAGAATGGAGTAGGGTTGAAAATATATATATACTTGTATTACAAACGGAGAAGGGTTGAAATAAGAAAGAATCTGTATATCTGTTAACATGCTCGGATTTTTAAAGAGTTTTTTTTTATGTTGGTGACCTACCCTGTAGCTAATAGTAATCGCAATGTTCTATGTACGAATAATGGTAGCCATCTAAGAATATACAATCTACACGTCAGGGGAACAGAAAAAGGTATATATTTTTCATGCTGAAAAAAGTACTATTCTTGAAAGATAAATCGAATCTACATTTACACGAACGAAGTCACGGCCAAAAGCCAGCTTTTAAATATATAAAATTATTTGAGGATTTAACGAATTGATCAACCATTTTAATAGTGAACATCAAGTGAAAAATATAAACATAAATGTCAAAGACTTGATAAACTGTAACGCAATAAAAAATAAATTGTACAATTTAATATACTAGAATGCTTAAAATTAAAAAAAAATCTTCTTTTATGTGTGCTAGATGTCAACACAAACCAACACGTGACACGGACTTTTATTGTACGTCCAATTAAAGCAATATAGTTACAACGATTTACAAATATTTCTAATCGTATCTAGTAACATCTTAAAATCAAACTATTAGGCTTGGTACATTTATTAACAAACATAATTTGTATAGTAATTATAAAAATTACCTAATATATCGGAACACCAATATCGGTATGACATTTAGCTTCCCATGCCTCTTATCCAGTTCCAATAGAAGAAGCCGACAGAAGAGGAAAGCACTCAGGAAGAGGAAAGTATCCACTAATAAGGCATTGTTCAACATGAAACCATTTAATGGGTCCCGTACTAACTGCAAATCAAAAATATCACATAAATGGTTAGTTATATACAATGTTCAAGTTCAAAAAGAATTATTATACTTTTATTTATGTATGATGTTGTTATATGTATGTATTGTATATATGTAGTATATTGGTGTTGATATGTTATTTATATATTGTTATATAAAATAGGTTAAACATAATTTCATAAAAACTTCTCCTTTTAAACCTACCATTTATCTCTGCATCACCTAATGGTTGACTGGTAGAGAATGCCTTCGGCATTAAGTCCGCCATTGCGTATTTAAGGCATAATGTATAAATAAATAAAAAGCGTCTATAGATATTACTTGTGAGACCGGCGGACGTTGTCCTGCCTTGATAATAAAAAAAATTGTAAAATTCAACCACATTGTCACCTACCGAATCCAATTGTGAATCTAAACTATTATTGAATCCACCTGAACACTCGCATTAAATTTCAATAAAATCTATCCAGCCATTTAGAAGAAGTTCAGTAACAAACACAAGTAGAGAAGAATTATGTATATAAAGAAGATTTGATAACAGATCTATAGAGCCAGTCATACTAATAACTCATAATTACTGCAATAGTTGTTAAGCCTATAAGAGTATACTAATATAGACTAGTAAGATTGTTAAAAATGAATAAAAATCCTTAAGAATGATTTTTGATTCACAGGCGTCATAATTAAATATGATTAAAGCCCATCGTATTTCTCTAATTAAAATGAATCTAACGATACCCCATATTTCAAATTCCAGTTAACTGTTTAGGCTACAAAGCTTGCCTAACAAATAGGCATATAAGTTACCCTCATTTTACGAAGTTAGGTGAAAAATATATCTACTTTGTAAATCAAGTTGTAAAAAGATTGCAAACCATTGTAACATAAGTTAGATTTATAGGTATAAGTTAATATCGTAATAAGAATTCGCTTAATCTCGGAAAAAGTAAAAACGAAAGCAAACAAACATTAATAAAACTGAAGGACTTCAAATAAAACAATAAGACAAAAGACTGTTATTTATAATTTTCATACTTATTACACGTATCATTACACGTAATGTCCATATAAATTAATACCGCTGGATAGCTAGAAGAAAATAAATTTATGGTATTAAGCTCTTCAGTATATCATCATCATCATCATATATATTAATACGTGAAGCCTAAACTTTGTATCCCTTTTTAACGGAATTGGGCGAACGGATGAACGTGAAATTTGGCATAGTTAAAGTTTATATGGAGGATAAGTGCAGAAAGCTATTTATTTTATATAAAATGCATTAGAAGTACATTAAATTAATTAAAATATGCATTACTCACACTACTTCTTCAATTTTACACAACATATACACACATGTAAATAAAAAAGACATTTTGACATCTGTCAATAAAGGACTTCAAAAAAGGTTGTGAAGGAGGTTGCTATGCTCGACTGTATGTATTATTTTACTCTTACGTTCCATTTACCCTTTTTTATTCTACATTCTACAATAATATTATAACATAATACCCTTTGACAATAGAACCCTAATAAAAAATCAATGAACTATGGTCGAATGTCGACCTCTGGGCGCCCACTAGTAAACTAAAATGTACAATAAAATATTCATTAATAAATCAAGACGCCTTTCAAAGACAAGTTTACTGTTTTTATTTAGACAAAAACAACTCTGTTTACAAATTATACAACAATTTCACTTCAAAAGTTATATATTGAAATCTTTTTTAAGAAAATTGTATGTAACTATTACTTGACGGTATAAAAAACACTGGAAGAAAACTGCTATCCACAAATATATCTTAGTATAAATATTAAATAAGACAACATTTTTCTTTATTACAATTTCTAAAGCGATCGCTAGTTAGCTAGATATTGGCTCACAAAATAACTAAGTCTGGTTGCATACCAGACATAACCAGTTTAATATAGGAACAAAAATGCTACCTAGAGAATTACGAAAATCTTTTTACGAATAATTCCATAAAGAAAAGTTCGCATTTTTGTTTAGATTGTAGCCGATAAATATTTGAATTTTCCATTTGAAGCCTTTATTTAACCAAGTGTATTACTTTGCTGTGGCGATTTAGAAAGCTAGCTTAATCTAGTATAGTTAATAGCAGGATTATAAATTAAATGGTTTTATTTAAACATAAACTTACCCGATCCCAAGCCGCGGCATCCATAACGGGTCCGCTAGCAATAAACAGACAAGCATGGCCTGCTAAAATAAATATCATTGCTAAAGCTTTAATCCCGGTGACACATTCCAGACCCAAAGTGGTATGTTGCTTCGTCGATAGTATTTTTTTTACATTATTAACAGCTGAGAAAGAGATTATGAGCTCCTGGATCGCTGATTCCTTTTTTTTACCGATGTAAATAGTGAGTATTTCGAAAAGCGTACTTAACGCTAAGACAGCTGCGAAGAACAACATCAGAGATCTGAAAGTTGCAAAGAATAATCGTATAATTTAGTGTTATTTCTTGTATTGTTAAAAGATTTGTATCAGTTGATACTGAATAAAAAAATATTGTAAAAATGAAAATATTTTTTTTATAAAGTTAATAATATTATTACGATGTACAACAAAATCGGGATCACCGGAAAATTCAACTTTATTATCAGTGTTATAAATTTCTTCTTTGGGTAATCGTATTTCATTAAATTTATATATGACTTCAAGGATATTCGAAATTAATCGAATTGTTAAAATTCACTGATTCGAATTTAAAATATTTTGTAATTAAAGTTGTCTCTCAAAGGCTAAGTAAATAATATTCTGTATGTATGCTAAAAAGAAGGATTTATATATGAATATGAGCCTCCTTGACGTGTCCGTCAATAACGAACCTTACTTCCTTCGATTGTGACGTATATGACTCGCGAAATCAAACTTTGTCTTGTAGATTTAAAAGTAAAGTAAAAAGAAGGATTTAAGAAGTGCAATACATCAATTTGAGAATCTGAAAAATACACCTATAGATGTGTTTACTTTGTGTAATATCATACACTATATTGTTATATAACGTCAGCATTGTGGTCAAACGCTAAAACATATAAAGTATTAAAAAAACAGATTCACAAAAATAAGAGACACAGAATTTAGCTTTGATTGACTTTGTAAAATTAAATTATTAGCATAACTCCTCTAACATAATGATAACCAGTATGTAATCTCTTTAGTAATCAATAACGGAAAGTAAGAGATTTTCGACAGCTCCATGATAAAGTATTAATGACAATATCGAAGGAAAACATATTATTCAACCAATATATGATCAATCATAATACATCAAGAGTTATAGATAGGCAGAAAGTAGCGTGAAGAATGATTCGAGTAAAATACATATTTATATTCTCTAGAATTAAACACACAATATGAAATCTGTATATTAAAGTAATGTCTCACCTTTTATCAAATTGTGATCAAATTAAATCATATGTAAGTTCGGGTGTACGCGTAATACCGTCAAAATTGAATATCAAACAAAGTTAGATTAATATTATAGGAATTTAAAATTAGCATTTATTTATCCTTGACAACTTACATCACGATGCTGTACATATAATAAGATATATATTTATACCTACATTTATTTTACGCGTAGCTATATTCAGAGCCTCAAAAGTATGCTATCAATGCAATCATTCAGATATTATATAGATGAATAATGTTGGAAATGGTAAAATCTAAGCAAAACTTATTTCTGAAAAGACCAGGTTTTTTTATACCTTTTCTTCTAATAGCCATCAAGGAAAAACTCTCAATTCAAGTCTCATAGAAAAAATGAAGTGACAGAGCTTGCATTGTTGCGTTTCGTTTGTTCAGTGAGAGCGCCGAAGACCCACCTCCCGTCTCCTCTCCCACTCCCACTCCTTCCCCCAAAGGGTGGCAACGCACTTGCGACTCCTCTGATGTTGTTAGTGTCTATAGACGGTGATGATCACTTAACGTCAGGTGACACACCTGTTCGTTTGCCTCCTATAACATAAAAAAACAACATAACTCTTAAAAGTATTACGTCATCACGGTTGATGCTATCTTTACCATTCAATCGTATACTCAATTAAAATCAACCAAAAATGATTAGTGAGTTCAGTTACGGAATATCTGATGTTATAGAAACGGCCAGGTCCTTCAAATGATGATATTATGTGTATAAATATCAACCGTCTATACCATCAGCCAATAGTGTGTAGCCATTTGTACGAATACTAAGTCACTTGTACAAATATTAAATTAATTATTTCAACAATCACATCGGGTAATGTTTGCATTGTTGCATTTAAATTAACAAGACGATTTCTCAATACTCTGTATTATAATCATTTTAATGCATCAGCTGAATTGCGCAATGCTATATTGTAAGTAGATGGACTGTAAAATTCTAAAAAATACAAGTAGCAAGCAGCGTCCAGCAATACATCGTAAGTCACTGGCAGAACATAGCAAAAGACATTAATGTAATTTTAACGAAATCAAACTAAGATTACGTCGGCTTGTGAACGTTTTATTCAACATTTTCGTCGCTCTAAGACGTCGACAGTAACTAAATATTCAGTCACATCAAAACATCGTTAGGAGAACCTCGTTTATCATAATCTTCGGAACTGTGGAAAACCATTTAAACCAACGACGCTTTGTAATCACTCGCTGGGAACGATTAAGTTACTCTTTTTGCATAGTCTTAGTTAAGTAGAAAATCTGCCACCATGAATACATAAGCGTATTTAGTAATATTTATTTGAAAGTCAGTCCTAGTTCTGGGCCTGATACCATCTTCAAGTCCATTACTACTAAACTTATAACTAAAGAAGGAGCGTTATATAAATGTATATTGGATAGCGTGTTCGGATTCAGATATCGCTTCGATTGACGTAGGTTAAAATCCTTACAAACCAGTTGGAATTTTTAATAAAAGAGCCTATCGTATTAAAACCATAGCATAGTGGTTTTCCTTAGTCCGCCTGGCTAGATATCATCCGCAAGTGGAATAGGTATAGATGTATTTCGCCAGCTGGGATTGAAAGCTAGTTCTCCTGTAGTTTAGCGAGTTTACCATCTTGGACCGAATCATCCTATAATATCAGGTGAGATTGTGGTTAAATGTTGAAACCTGTGAGTATTTATTTTAAAAAGATTTGTTGCAGAATCTGTATCACTTTCTTAGAAACAGTTTCCGAATGTGGGGTACATTACTGCTTTATTTTTTTTAAATATACTTTATGGATTTTGGCGTTTGACTACAATTCCATCTGATGTTAAATAATTATGAGGTTTGAGATGGTTAACATTTTAAACCTTGAGGTGACTAGCTCTCAAGTTCAGCTGCTGGAACACACCTGTTGGTGTTGGTACTTTTTTTTTAATGTCATAGGTGGCAAACGAACAGGTGGGTCACCTGATCTTAAGTGGATGGACACTAACAACACCATAGGGTCGTAAGTGCGTTGCCACCCTTTGGGGGGAAGGGTTAGGGGAGGGAGAGGAGAGAGGAAAGGGGAGGGGAGGTGGGCCTCCGGCGCTCTCACTGACCGAACGAAACGCAACAATGCAAGCACTGTTACTTCACGTCGGTTTTCTATGAGAGGGTGGTACTACCCCGGGCGAGCCGATCCATTCATGCTGAAACCAGTAAGTTTCAGCGTGGCTCTACCACCATTATAATTATATTATATATGTGCTTGGCGACAGATTTTCAACTTAAGGGTGGCAGATATCCAGACGCATTAAGAAAAGCTACCACCATGGTACGGTTTCTTCACGATGTTTTTCTTCACCGAAAGCTCCAACTCGGTTGCAAAGATTCAGGCCTACGTTCATCGATGCGGTGTCCGAACACGCTATCAACTAAACCATTACTTTTACGTTTACGCTTTCAAATTTATATTAGACTAGCTGGCCCGCTTTTATTATAATGTACTTACAAAAATCCGACATCCAAAGTGGATATGGTCGATGGTTGCCTAGTGTAGCAATCTCTTTCGGTGACATCAACTCCAGTGTTCCTTCCTACAGTGTACGACAGAATGGTGCTGACGAAACTCTGGACAGATTTCGCTTTGCACGCGCTCGGGACACACACGGCCCAACGTAGCACCTCTCCGCGGCCAGTTCGGACCTGAAATAATTAGACCACTTTTAGAGAGTTTCTAAAGCAATTCAATGATATTAAAGCGGTCTTGTTCAATTCTGAACGGATTTTTCACTATTTTTCTTTATCTAGGAAGAGAATTCCGGTTGTTTACACCAATATCGTTAAAATGCATCAAAAATATAAATTTGAAATGAAAGACAAATTTAATATTATTATATATGCCTTGGTTGTTCACTTTGACTTCGACTTCAACGACAAAAGAAGTGAGATCTAAATGGGTGCCAAATTCAATGGTCAATCCTAAAATTTACTTATAACATCATAAAATATGTTATAACAACTGAAAATATAATTTCTGCTTATAACTTGGGATAATCTTGTAGCCTAACGTTGGCTTTAAATTTGACACGTTTATGTGAAATAGTTTTTTAAATATGAGGGGGTCAAAAGTGGCTCCAAATGGTTCGTATAATATTACACACGGTAGCGCGTGCTCGCCATTCTGTTAGCTTGAACTTGGCTTGATAAATACTCTGTTAAGGTTTATTTTTAACTAGCTACAGTTTCACATGCTCCGTTGCCCCGATATAATTCACTGTATCACATTCGATATATTTTCTGACTCAAAAATTATATAGTAATCACTCCGCTCTTAACGGTAGTACCGTGATATCAAATTACCATGAACTACTATAAATCGGCATGAGGTGTTGCTAAACTGTATCAATTATTGTTTAGTTTTATATTGTAATTTTAGGTCTACAAAGTCACGGGCACTTGTTATATTCACTACGAAATGCAAAAAGCCTATATCAAACTTGACTGGTACTTCTCTTGGTCAGCGCGTTCGAATAAATAAATCACGATTTATTGCGTTTTACTATACCTAGTATAAATTTGCTTAATCTCCAGAATCACCCAACTAATCTTCATAAAAATTGGCATTTATCTATAACATTGTCCTACTTGAAGGATAGCATAATTTATATTTCAATTAATGGCCTCAATATCTTTTAAACGCAAATTAAATTATTGTCAATGCTGGTTATTGTTATTAATTGTAAGTTTCATAAGTCTCGAACAGATGGCGCTTTCGATTAGTGTGTTGACATAAAACTGTAGGACCGACTGTTATAAATATCACATAGACGGCACCACGTTTTAACTTTAAATGTCTTTTTCAACACCAGTTTATGGTGCACGTGTTCTGTTAATCTATTTACTACGTAACCTCGCTTTTTCTGTATCAATTTCTGTTTCATTTTCATGTTATCATAATTTTAATTATCTTAGCCACAGCAACGTGTGGCCGGCTCTGTTAGTATTATATAGATTTTAGATATTATACACGTCTATATTCAACATAATATACACATAATAATTACTGAGTAAACATTTTTAAAACCCTTAAACAGAGTTTGCTTCATCTATTTATATAATTACTATATATCTGTGATAATTTGTTTAACCTATGAATAATTTTAATACTATCGAAATGGACATATTTTTAAACATACATACGCAAATGGGTTGACGTATAAGATGTAAATATATAAACTACGGTAGCAAAGTTGTATTAACGGACAAATAATAATTGGCAAATATACTTTAATATTTGAACGTGTAAAATAAAGTAAAACAAAAGTCCGCTTAATAAATCATTGAACTTTTGTATTGATGAAGGAGTCGTGAATTCGTTTGCAGGTCAGGTCTTAGGTATATCTGTTTTATCAAACATTAGTCACAAGTTAAGTTTTAATTGTAACTTTGATCATTTATTTAATTTTTTATTTATTTAACCACTAGCCTCTACCCGTAACTTCGTTCGCGTGGAATAGTTACTTTGGGCTAACGCTAATACGCAGCGGAAGCACTCAAGAGGAAAAAAAACCCGATTTTGAAATACTCTTCATTGGTGCTCCGCTCCTATTGGTCTTAGCGTGATGATTATATAGCCTATAACCTTCCTCAATAACTGAGCTATATAACTGTGAAATAATTTTTCTAATCGGGCCAGTAATCCCTGACAAATAATTTCAAATAAATAGATAAAACATAGAGACATTATAAACTCGGGGTATCTTTTTATATTGTAGAAATATTTGTCCACAATTATATATTTGTTGTTGTTACTACAATATAATATGAAAAGATACCCCGAGTTTATAATGTCTCTATGTTTTATCTATTTATTTGAAATTATTTGTCAGGGATTACTGGCCCGATTATCAAATTCAAATTTAAGCTTGTGTATCGCTCCATTTTATTTTTATTTAACAACGTTCTTTTCAAAAATGGAAAATTAAAATAATAAAATTCATGTTTCGTTCAATTACGGAATATTTAGTACTCGGGGAAATCCGAAATGCCTATTTTTAATTCTATCACGACCGCAGGTACACGCGGCTGTAGAATTTTTAGCTCCACTATACAAATCATTATTCAGGGCGTCATACATCACAAGTACCGCGCTAGGTGTGATCACTCTCATCGGCTACGGATCATAAAATGATGACTCAAAAGTAATGACATCATTATTCATATGAATTAATTTGGAGTGACATAAGAATTTCACTATTCATTATTGGTTAAAATTACGGTAAGTTTCTAACCGTCTCACATTGTTAGACCTCTTTACCATATTGCCACATCTTTATTAACTCGTTTTCTTGTATGTATGTTGGGATATATATTTATAGACACTTAAGTTTTGGACGTGAAGAATAGGATTTAACAGCGTGGACGAAATGGCGAAAGGTGTCTGGTGTAGGTGACACACGGATGCCCTTGAAACTCAAGGGGAAGGTGTATAAAAATATTATAAGACCAGTCATGTTGTACGCATCTGAGTGCCGGGTGACGAGAGAGATGGATGAGAGAAAACTACACGTGGCAGAGATGCGAATGTTAAGGTGGATGTGTGGTGTAACTAGAATGGATAAGATTAGGAATGAATATAACAGAGGAAGTCTAAAAATAGCACCAGTGACAGAGAAGTTAAGGAGTAATAGGTTAGCATGGTATGGGCATGTATTTAAGGCAGAAATTTTACACATTTAAATTATAAGTAGTTAACTGTTCAAAATAGAGGATAATGATAATCCTTAAACCAAAGTTAAAAGGAAGTGACGATGGCTTGGCGGTGAGTCAGTCTCTGCAATGACCCGGAGTTTTTGGTGAAGGAAATTTTCATGATAAAACCATAGTATGGTGGTAATGCTCCTTCTTGCACAACAATACTTGCGGACAACTCCCCTTCTAGGTTTTCATATTAGACCACATAATCCTTTTTTTTAACGAGGAGAAAGACCTACGTAGGATACACCTCACGCTGCCGGGGGACAGCGTGAGGGTTATGTCGGACTCCTACCGCCTAAAAACACCTCGGGCGCTTAGCGCGAATGTGGGCCACGGTGCGGGGTGATGACTAGTAAAACTCCGCTGCCCTGGCCACGCGCTTGGGTTCCCGTGGACGGTAGAAACGGGGACCCACCTCTCAGGAATTAGGTTCTTCCTATGCTCCTCACGTGGAGTGGCATCTACAAGCCGTGCTCTGTCCGCACGGGCCTTCAACTACCGGTAACGGACGCCCCCGCGTCCGCCACCTGAACGTTTGTTAGGGAAGCGTGGGATGAAATAAGCCTGCACCTCTTCGTCGCCCACAGAGACCACATTATCCTAACTTATAAAGAACAAATAAATGGTTTTATGATAAACTAACAAAATTGAACTGACCTCTAATCCCAGATAGACATCGGACTCACGGAAGGACTACTACATAAAATAATGGCGGATGAAGATACTAGGGAACCGTTCCTGATCTTTATGATATACGTGGCAGAAATTACGAATATAAGAAATAAATAGAAAAGTAAAACGGAATATGCAAAATAAAGAAGAATGGAAAGAAATGACTATAAATAAATATATAAAGTCTAGGATGATGTCCGGGGAGAAAATGGGGACTAAAAAAAACAAATTGAACTAATTTCTAAGTTATATATAGTTTTTTGTTATAACGAACGACGTCATTAAGAGTTTAATTGCAAAAAGACCTATACATATTTCAGTTCCCAATATTATCAGTTTTCGGTTTCTGTCAACCATCCATATGGTCCTTGAACATTTTTCAAAATAAAAATAATCAGTGTCGTTTTTAGGACCTTCCATAAATTATGTCAAACATTAAAGAGGCGGCAGGCGACCAACAAAGTGTGACATCATTTGACAAGAGCCGGTACAAGTTATAAGCTTCGTATTGTCACATGTATAAATGTATAGTATTCAAATTCTAAACGTGAACTCTTTATAAATATAATATTTCAATTTATTCGTTAATTATATGAAAAAAACATACTATAGATGATTTAGGAGGCATCGGTTTAATTTGAGAACTGCAACATTTAATTGCAATATCATTTCATCACATTTCAATGTCCGCCTAGCTCTAGCTGCTCTAGTTGGGGTACCTATAGCCAAGTTTATGTTGGTGTGTTCCAGCAGCTGCACTTAAGAGCCAGTCTCTTCTAGATTTAGCGTGTTTACCATCACAGACCACGTCGCCATTTAACAATCTGTTGTTAAACTGACTGTAGTCAAACGTTTAAACCTATAAAGCATTAAAAAATAGAAAAGTAGGTGACGTCATACTAGTTATAAGTTAGCATGTCATGATAAGTACGAGTACGGATATAAGAGTAGAGAATGACCGAAGAAGGTGTGGTTGGGATGTGTGAAAAATGGTATATATAACGACAGCTGACAGGGGAGGGTAAAAGAAGTAACCATGTTGAGCCGACCCTACTTAGATGGGATAAGATGATGATAATGTGACGTCACACTAGAGGTAGAAGAGTCACATATATATATAATCGTCTGTATAAGGAAGGGCTTTGAAAACTATGAAATTCGTGTTACGTAATTTATGGACAGCACCTGTGACCGTAATAATACGAATGATAATAAAATGACGTATGTCTTATTTAACTCTATATTTTGTAATATCGTTGATATTTTACGTTCCCTTTCAGTTATTGCGCATAAGTGAAGTGGATGAAAGATAATACCACAAGGCATGGATTCTGAGAGGCCACAAAACTCCCTGGAAAGCTATAAAACAAGGGCACCACCATCTGGTTAGAACACTGAAGTTACCACAAGACACTTGATGTATTGGCAGTCCCTGTCCACCCGGGTTAATGGTGCAAGAAGAAAACCGAGGGGGTTTAGTCAGCACAAATCTGGCATTCTCACCTATGCTGCCCGGCTAGATTACCTACTCGACAATGGCAGTAACAATGTAGAAGATTCATTGCCAAAAAAAACATACATAATATAAAACCACTACTAACATTCGTCATATTATCTAATTAAACGTATCCACTCTCACAATATGAATTTATTACGTAATGTCCATTTGCAAACCGATATGTAGACATGAATATATCACACACAAACAATACCTTTGAACATATGCGAATCCGAATCTTTACTTACTGTTTACTTTGCTGCTACGTTCGCTAAGAAAAAAAAACGCTGTCATCAAAATTTCCATCAAAAACTCAATCACGGGCTTGTTTGTTAACAATTAAATTAAAAAAATGATCATTTAATAATACCTCAATTATTAGAATTAAATACAATCCAATAGACTTTATACTGCCAAAATTGACAGACCTATAACAGAACCTATAAAAAACAAGTACCATATCACTATAAAAAATATGACCTTTGATTCGCCTCATCATTAGTATTATTTATTTATATTCGTACTTAAAATCTGTTGTTTCCTTATTTTGGTAAAGCACAATCATTTGCGAGTGTCAGTGTTCAGAATACTTAAAAAACTTCATAAAGCTAATTTTCAAAACTCATTAAAAAAGAGTCGAGGCTCATCCTGTCAACAGAAGTCAAAACTCAAAACAAGAAAATAAATATGTTCTCTTTTAAATTTTCGTATTAATTATAGTGTGAATGACTATATTTCAATTTCAGAATTTGTTTATTGGAATTATTAACATTAGTGTGGTTTTCATATCTATTGACACTCGAAGCAATAATTATATACATTTTCATAAAGTCTATTTATCAATCAAACGTATGATGTGCAGCAAAATATCAATATTACATGCACACAGCCGGTGACGCTTACGTAGCATGTCATGACGTGAACTTATAAATTTATCTCCTGCCACAAACGCCGCTCAACACGCCTAAAGAAGTTTTTACTTCAAAAATATCAAAATATCTTAACGGGAGGTTCATAATTTATTTTATTACAACTCTTCTTTATACTTTGAAAACCAATCCTCTTTATTGAAGACTAGGTTTTGCTGAACTGGTGTTAGTATTTTGACCCAGTCCTCGGGAACAATACTTTTTTCTTGAAAGTATCCTATGTTCTTTTCTCACGATTATCGTTTGATTATTTAAGGCGTAAAATGGAGCAAATAAACAAACTCACAGTCACATTTATAATACTAGTTAGGATTATTATTGAAATTATCAAGTTGGTAATTTTATTACAAAGTATTTTATTATGGCTTAAATGTTCTAACAAGATGGCGGCCGTGTTGTTAGAACTTTCCAAGGAGTTTCTGTGACATTTCATAATTCATGCTCCGCGCTCACTTTCCATCCACTTCACTTATGAAATATAACTGAACTACGAACATTACGTAAGATATCATTAATATTACAAAATATAGGGTTAAAGAACCCTAAATTACCAATAAAATTCCGCCAAAATATCTTTTTTACCACACAATACAGAGTAATGCTTTTTAACGACCTGCTTTGAAGATTCTAAACAATATATTTTTTTGTAAATTCAGCAACCTACCTTAATGTAAACTCATTTTGCACTTTTTGGGTTTCAATGTTTTGTATTTCCCCAAACATGTCTTCGTATTCAATACGTATTTTTGGATAAAGATACGTCTACATAATACATCTTTAATTACCATATGATTCGGTTAGGATTTAAAAATTTTAATTTAATGAGGTTCTCAATATATCAAGTTTTCCTGGCATAAAAAGACTCATATAAAATTAAAACAGACAAAATAGGTCCGACCTATTGTTTGGTAATTGAAAATAACCTCAAAATTATTATTTGTACACAGATTGAATTATGGGGACTATGTTACTATCACCTTTAAGTAAATTAGAAACATCATAATTCGACAGATTAAAAAAAAATCAATGTTATAATATATTTGACTCATTTCTACCACTTAGTTTACCAATTTTTATATTATATAACGTGCATCATAACATGCGATAAAGTTGACCGAAGCTAATTTTGAACACGCAATCTACAATTTTAAAGTCGGCCGGGCTTGCTTTACACTTCACAGATAAAAAACATTACATGATTTTAAAAGTATTTTAAAATGGAATGGTAAAAAACATAGAACTTAAGACGGAGTATAATATTAGAGCATTAAAATACACAAACCAAAAACACGTATGGATTCCGCGGTATTTACCACTAACAATTTTGGTTCATAGTTAAATATTGAACAAATAAATATACAGATAGCACACCATTTATGGCTAACTTCGTAATTCTGTGACAATATTATCTGTGCAATATTATAAGTATTACAACGCGACTAAGAAGGTCAAAGTTTCGTTAATACTTTAGAAATCGTTTTATTTAGGTGTTACAAATTACAGATTATATTAATAAGCTCAAGCGGAATATAAATTTTAAAAAAACTATTTACATAGACGATTTTTGCATCGTACTACTAGATTCCTTGGTGGGTGGGATCTTAAACTGTTGTTACTACTAGAACTAGTCAATTCGTTTCCATTTTTTACTAGCGCGTACAGCGGACGTTGTCCCGCCCTGATAATAAAAAAAAACTTAAACAAATTATATACTTAAACCATCCTCATTAATCATTTCATCTACATTTAGTCCGGTGAAGCTGTGAAGGTAGTCCGGTGAAGCTGTGAAGACCCCACCAGGTCAATAGCGTAGTCAGTTCGAAAAAAAAAAAAAAATGCTAAGTGATCACCGCCGTCCACAGACACTAGTAACACCAGGAGAGTCTCAAGTGCGTTGCGGGCCTATGTTGGGGGAGGAGAGAGTGGGGAAGGCGAATGGGAAGTGGGAGAGGGAAGAAGTGGCGGGGAGGTTTTTATCCGGCGCTCTCACTGACCAAACGAAACGCAACAGTGCAAGGACTGTTACTTCACATCGGTTTTCTGTCAGAGGGTGGTACTACCCCGGGCGAGCCGACCCATTCATGTAGTGATTCATAAACTTACCACCATCCATAGACACTTGCTAGACCAGAAGAATCGTAAGTCCGTTGCCGTCCTGTGTTTGGGGGAGGGCAGTTTTTTTATCCGGCGCTCTCACTGACCAAACGAAACGCAACAGTGCAAGGACTGTTACTTCACATCGTTTTTCTGTCAGAGGGTGGTACTACCCCGGGCGAGCCGACCCATTCATGTAGTGATTCATAAACTTCAGTTATATGATTCTATACTATACTAGCAGCTTCCCGCGGCTTCATCTGCGTTAGTGTCTTTATAAATGATGGCACCATATATTATCACCGTGAAAATTTAACAGTTTATGCAGCCCGTACCAAGATAGCTTGTTATTAATTCTCCATAGGCATTGGTATGTGTCCATAATCTCACCTGACATTAAATGATGATGTGATCCAAGGTGGTAAACACGCTAAACCTAACAGAACTGGCTGTCAAGTGCAACTACTAGCACATATCTATAGGTCCTTGACGACAGATCTTCAACTTGAGTGTGGTAGCAAGCCAAACTGGTTTAGAAAAAGCCCTATCACGATGCTATAGTTTTATCACAATACTTTGGCCAATTTAGACAATGTATTATTTTAAAGTATCCGTGAGGGTATCCGGGCCTCACGGATATAGAAGTAGAGGAAGGCCAAAAGCTTGATGGAGAGACGAACTATAATCTATAGCTGGTAGGAGCTGGACAGACACTGCAAGGAGACGCGACTTGGCTTTCTCTGGAGGAGGCCTTTACCCGAAGAGGGGTCCACGAAAATTAATGATAAAAAAATTGTATTTTAATAATGTAACAATGTAGTGGAGTAAACAGGCTTTTTTATTTATTTATTATTATTATAATGTATAAGCTACATTACTGTAACCATCAAAGCCTCCGTTTAAACTCATAAAGCTCGTTTATAATTTTAAAAGGATTAGTGACAATTTGATTATTGTAAAGTAGATTCTAAATAACAACATGGAACATGAAATCCGAGATGCAACAAAAACAACAGGAAATAAAGTAACAAAAAGTTGTCTAAGATACGTTTACGTCTACATTATAGCTATAGTAATTTTCAATTAAGAAGGTTGGTTACAAAAGTAAAAACAGAAGAAGTACGCACAACTGGAAGTGACATTATCCGCATTAACGATAGTCCTACTCATAACGCTTCAAGCGGTTTTAATACCTTAGCTGTTAAATTAAATCTGCCAATTCTTGATAAGAATAGTCAGAGTAAATATTTAGCCGACACTTGCGAGATTCGAAACCGCAGTTTGTGTGACTTTATGAATATAGTAAGAAGTTAGTTAACCGCATATGAATCATTGATCAAACGTAGATTTTACCACGACGTCTTGTTTTAGGAATATATTATTAGGTAATGAAAATGATTTTATGTGACTAGTTTTCGTAATCACTATTTGAGGAAATGATGATAATGAAGTTTTATTTTAATAGAAAAATTGCCCTCTATCATCATAATAAACCAATTGATCATTATAAAGAAAGAGATTTTAAAATTCAGACGGAACCGTTAGTTATTAAAAAGTATAATTATCATCACATCAGCCTGTAAGAAACCTACCGTAGTATCATGGACCTATTCCCGAAGGAAGATATGGATATAATCACCATGCCAGCCCACGACATATTGACGATTTCAAACTCCGAGAAATCACAGTACTACTATGTTTTCCCACTTTTAGTAATACCACAAGAATATTTCTCAGGTTCAGGTTTCCTCACGATGTTTTCTTTCCCCGTCAGTCGATAATGTTACCAATTTAGATACGTAAATGTACACAAACTTGCAAACATCGAATTGTCTTTCCATGGATCAAACCACTCCATCACCACGACTTTTTGAAAATCAATTATTGTCTATATCCCACAGGAGTACTTAGTTATTCCAAAAGATACTTTCCCTGCACTGCAAATGCTTGATCATTTCATATCCATATTTTTTCTGTATCACGGTGAGTGTTTTGAGGAGGTATTTAATTTAATCCCTCCCTCCCCTTTTCACAATCGAACCACGAGCGCTGGGCTACTAAGCCACAGTTTTACTATAGATTCTATCTGGGCAGGAACTAAAAAATTTGCAACATCTTATCGTTGCCGTACCGTGAAGCTATGGATTAATCTCTCGGCTAGTGTGTTCCCTCTTTCCTATAACATGGGTCCTTCAAACGTAACATGAAGAGACATTTACGCAGGCCAGCATGACAGCCAGCGACCGGCGATGGGTGGATTGTCTTTCGTTGGACGCCGTTGTATTTGAATTGTACTGTGTTTACCATCAAGCATAAAGCATATTGCCGTGCCAAACAAAGAAATCTGAAATTGTCGAGTAAATTCTTATTGTTTAATAACGATGTCTGCAATGTTTTACTGTGAAATATAATAATTTACACTAACCTGTTTCTTTTCTTCGTGCTGCCATTTGATGGTAGCTAAGCAGTATCGTCCCTCGATGGCTATACCATTGTCTCCAGGATCCTCAATGCCGACGCATTCGTCAAAGTTTCCGAGGTGGTACGAAGATCCAAATAGTAAGCCTTGTGGAGATTTTGCTGACGAATCGAACACTGGAAAGGAAAAATAGCATTGTTTACCCATTTATATCAAAATAATAGGCGAAAATCCTGGAGTAATTATCAAATATTTTACTTCCATATCATCTTTATTAATGAACACACATTATAAGCTTCGCTCGTGGTAATATACATTTGATATATCCCTCGAAATCAATATTTTTTTCTGAATCAATGGTAAGACAGTCAAAGTCGCGGGTAGCAGCTAGTCTAAAATAGAATAACCTCAAGTACTTTTTATAAGGTTCGCTATCAACCAGTGAAAGTCCCGTGAAAATCGATGTAACCGTTTTGGTGATAGCACAGCGGGTGAAACCACGGTTAACAGTTAGTATAAACTAAAATTGCCTAAATTACTTTTTGTAAAGTCAGCTATCTGCCAGTGAAAGTCTCGTGAAAACTGGTCTAACTGTTTTGGAGATAGCATTGTGGGCGAAATCACGGTTAACAGCTAGTATAAACTAAAATTGCTCGTATTACTTTTTATAAAATCAGCTATCTGTCAGTGAAAGTTATGTGAAGATCGATTGCACCGTTTTGAAGATAGTACTGTGGGCTAAGCCACGGTTAACAGCTAATATAAACTAAAATTGCTTAAATTACTTTTTATAAGATCTGCTAACTGCCAGTGAAAGTTATGTGCAGATCGATCGAACCGTTTTGGAGTTAGCATTGTGAGCAAAGTCACGGTAAACAACTAGTATAAACTAAAATTGCTTCAATTACTTTTTATAAGGTCAGCTATCTGTCAGTAAAAGTTTCGTGAAGATCGGTTGAACTGTTTTGAAGATAGTACTGCGGGCGAAGCCACGGTTAACAGCTATTCTAAATTAAAATAAACTAAATTACTTGAAATGATGTCCGCTATATGTTGGTGAAAGTTTGGTGAAAATCGGTCCAATCGTTTTGGAGATAGCATTACAGACGAAGCCGCGGTTAATACCTAGTCTAATTTAGAGTAGCCTAAGAAACCCGTTGTAATTTCAGCTATGTGTCAGTGAAATTCCTGTCAAAATCGGTCTAGCCGTTTCGGAGATTACCCGGAACAAACAGACAGACAGAACGACAAAAATTTTAAAAATTGCATTTTTGTTATCAGTAGCGTGTATACTTTCGTACCCAAGTAGTAATTTTTTTTTATTTTGATATTACATACAGACACTTCATTTTTATTATATGTATAGATATAGATTATGTTTTTGTTAGTTTTTTTTTATGTCATAGGAGGCAAACGTACAGGTGGGTCACTTGATGTTAAGTGATCGCCACCGTCCATAGACACTAACAACACCAGGGGAGTCGCAAGTGCGTTTCCAGCCTGTATTTGGGGGAAGGGGAAAGGGGCGGGAGGAGGAAAGGGGAGGAAGGAGAGGTGGGTCTCCGGCTCTCTCACTGACTGAACGAAAGCCGACCCATTCATGCTGAAACCAGTAATAGCTTCAGTATGGCTCTACCACCTGCCATTTTTACGATTGTTCCAACAATAAACAACGTCTATCTTTCATAAATATAAAACTGGAATTTCTACGCAAATTCAGTAACTTATATGTTTTTTACAGATCAGACATCATATAGAACAAAATCTCTATCAGAAATGATTTCTACCCTCTTTAGTAGAGGTATGACGTAAAGTAGAATAGTGTTTGATGACATGCAGTGACGCGAAACAATTTAAATGAAAACGAAAATGACTTGTTTCGTAATTAAAAACATGAATGGATATTGTAAATAAAAACTAGTTTCAGTGGAGTACATGACCCTAAGCACTTAACAATATAAAAACACTAAATGGGAGTATTCGAGAAGTGTTATTATAACGTTATCATTCAGGAGAAAATACAAAACTGACGAGGTTCTAATTAAAATTGTGTTATTTTATTCGAGTAGTACATCTTTGCCCGGAACTAGAACACTCACATTTATTACAGCTTTAGTTGAATATTAAAACTACGAAAAACGTTTTGTATAAAAATACTTAGCTGGTATTTATTTTGGTTGAATTTAAAACGAATGATATCAAAATAAGAAGACAATTTAACAACGCCTCTTGTACATGACTACTTTATTTATTCCAATTTTAAATGAACAAATAATACAATAGATCAATTCATATTTATTTTAATGTGAGAAATAGTTACTGCCACTAATGTAATAATATTATTTTCCTACAGAAATACATTAATATTTTAATGATCAATTGTATGTATAAAGGAAGTGTAGGTGGTGGAGCCACGCTGAAGCTATTACTGATTTCAGCATGAATGGGTCAGCTCGACCGAGGTAGTACCACCCGACCCACAGAAACAACGATCTGAAGTACTGAAGATTTTGCTTTGATGTCCCGCGCCGTGGGCATGTTACACCATTTTTGAATGATGCAAATGTCTTAAAAATGGCAGCACGACGCGAGTTACACATGGCGACGTTACTTTTTGGGCTGATTAAAACTAAATACCCAAAATATCTGTATGACAAGTTAGAGAGGAGATAAGATAAGCACACATACTTTTCATGTTCTCGCACCATGGCTAATCCATTATCGATACCTTTCCATATAACTACCGCTTTCAGAGGGTCACTTAAATATGCCGCCACTCGTTGTTGGAACAACATCCCACCTCCATGTCGATCCAAAAAGAGTAAACTTAGCTTTAAACTCTCATATAAGCATTATCTATTGCAATTTCAAACTCAGTAATTAAAGTGACGTATAATGTATTCACGCAGTTCTATTGTAAGCTCTGTTTATGGGCGTGTATTTTTTTAAAATTAATTTTATTCTTCTAAATTTATATTTGTTTTGTTTAATCCTAAATTTGTGGCTACAGTAGCTATATCTCTTTAGTATGACCATCCGTGACGTGTTATGTGTGCCTGTGTTATTTGTTTGTTCGTTTTAAATGTTGTATTAACATTAATATGACTGACTGAACGTCCGTTTATCGTCATATAAGCTACCATCGAAAATCAGTGCTGCAGTACTACTTACAGTTTGGCGATTTTTGCTGAATGGGTTCGCCAATTGTTGGACATCTATTTTTCATTTTCAAATGTATTTATTTTTCTGTCTAACTAGTTTGTGTAATTTAATTTAATTGTAATAATTGTTCCAACAATCAAGTATAAATTTCTTTCTTTCTTAAAAGTAACATTGCTTGCATTGTTGCGTTTCGTTCGGTCAGTGAGAGCGCCGGATACCCACCACCACTTCCCCTCAACCCTCCCTCCCCCAAACACATGCTGGCAACGAACTTGCTGCTGCGAACCCCTGCTGTTGCAAGTGTCTATGGACGGTGTTGATCACTTAACATCAGGTGTCACACCTGTTCGTTCACCTGCTATGATACAAAAAAAAAGTTAAGCTATTTTTAATGGTTTATATGTAAATAAATAAACATCTATTGAAAAATGTACGTAAATGGATCCGTTTAGATAGGCTGCACCTATTTAGCATTTTTTTAGTATGTATATAATTGTCAGGACAAAGCCTACGTGATAATACTTGGACAGCTGTACAGAAAAATGAAAAAAAAATCGAGGCAGACATAATGACTTTCGACTGAAGTGAAAACTCAAAATTGAAATAAATGTTTTCTCTTTTGAATGTTCATATTAATTATAGTGTGAATACACTAAGCTAAACAATATTTAAATTTCAGAATTTGTTTATTTAAATTATTACCACTAGTGTGGTTTTCATATTTAATGGCACTCGGAGCAATAATTAGTATACATTTTTATAAAGTCTATTATTCAATCAAACGTATGAAGAGCTGCAAAATATCAATATTACATGTACACAGGTCCCTATATAGTCGCTAGTCTGACGCAAGCCGGACAAATGCCTACGTAGCAAGTCATGACGTAAAATTATAAATTTATCTCCTGGCAAAAACACAGCTCAACGCGCCGCAAGACGTTTTCACATCAAAAATAAAATATCTCCTATTACACTAATCACGTATAGTGTCGATGCAGTCAGGAATGGCAATAAATACTTCGTAGATACTGTCACTATTTATTTGGCCAGAGCTTCGCCTTACAATACTTTATATATATTAAGTGCGTAGATAACACTGACATCTTGCCTTTTAAAGGCCCATCTATATAAGTCAAAGCGATTACTATTTATACATAATTCCGCAAAATAATTTAAGTAACACAAAAATAATAAAGTATGAACAAATTAATGTTATTTAAGCTATACAACAATTTTATATAATTATCCTTATTTATGTATCTTTAATATGGTGGCGCTAGTGTCAATGTGTCTCTCTAATATAGTGGCGCTAGTATCAATGTGTATCTAATATGTTGGCGCTAGTGCGAATGTATATTTATAATATGGTGGCGTTAATATCAATGTTCCGGTCGTGTTGTAGTCTCGTCTCTTGAATGTGATGCAGCGGCAGCGGCGGTGGGTGGTAACACTCCATATCAAAAAGTGAGTGTGTTAGATAAAACAAAGTACGAAAATTCTCATAGAGATTCACAGACTGACGTTGTTCAGTTAACATTGTATTTCATTACGTGCTTTAAAAGTAACATTTGTTCTGATTTTCTTTGATCATATATGTATATATATAGTTATATACACCTTTGCGAAGCCAGTACGGACAGCTAACATAAAATAAAATATAGAATTACATATTTTACGATTTTCTATACGTAATATAAGAATATAAATCTAACGTGTCTTTATTTTTTAGATTTTTGTAAAAAAAAATTGTTGCAGGTTTCTTGGAATGAGTAAAAAAATACATTTTTATCATATTTATAAATATCTGTCTGTCTGTTTGTTTGAACACGTATCACTGTTCACGATAAAAACTCATGAAGAAAATTATAAAGCATGTCCTCCAGTAACTGCATGTTACTGTGCACTGTTAGTTTCATGAAAATCGGTAAAACTTATTGTAATTTTAATGACGACGCCACTTAAGTACGAGGGAAAAGAAGATAAATGAATGGATTTCATACATTATGCTGATTTTATTAGCCACTGTTTTTTTACATTTGGTTCCACGTGGACGGAGTCGCGGGCAGAGCTAGTTAATAATAAAACTAAGAATTAATATCTATGCCAATATGTTCAAATATACATTGATAAATGGGATTTTCTCCTAACAAATTAGTCCGAAGTCGTCGATTCTCTAATCCAGCTTCTTTGTTACAGGACAATAGCGCGTACGAACTACGAACCAAGATTGCGGAAAACGAGAAGTCCTTGATAGTCCACACACCCGTTATAATGGTTTCCCGGTTAAATTGACCATGTACAATGCATGGCACTCAGTTTAAAATGCTTATTTCAAGATCGAGAATATTTTTGAAGTTATACTTCTTTTGGCGCGTTAGGGACAAATGATGATAGTAAATTTTTACGATGCGCGCGCACACCGTCACGATAAACCGACACCCTGAAGTTAGCTATAGTCAACTTTTTCTATTGTTAGTTTTGTTTTTTCTACAAACGTAGATACTTTTTTCTACAAAGAAAAAAATATTGAAAAGATTTTTATCTTGTTACGCCAAAGAAGTATAACTTCTAACGCGTGTACATAAGTACACACACACTTATTTTATTATATACCTACATCGATACACCCCTCTTTATCCTTTACATCCTATAAAACGACTTTTGAGAATCAGATATCAGATAATGTTCAAATATTTTAAACAAAGAACTCGTGTCTAAAATGTTACGCTTTTAGACCTAACAACGGTTAAGGCCTTTACCCGGGAATCAATGTAAGGAATTTATTTAATGGGTATTAGATAGCGTTTCCAACTGTCCTTGTATTCCATGACTTGTCCTACTTTTTTAGATGTACTCGAACTCCCCCAATATTGTTTAAAAAGTGCTCAGAGTCTTTAATGCGCCCTAGTAAAGTCCTGTGTTCTATTTTCTGTGTTCGCGAGTCACTATCTCCTCCAAACTTTAATATTTCTCGATCGTTTTTAAAATCCTTCAAATATATTTTTATTATGTAATTGCTATTTTTTTTTTTTGAAAGTTTTGCATACTTTATGAGGAAAACGGAATCTCCCAACTGCGATGTATGTAGAAATAAGTGATGCGCATCACTTGATGATGGAATGCGCCAAGAACAGCATCGAAAGAGAGTCGTTGATGTGCAGTATGAGAAGTAGCTGCTAGAACATTGGTATCTGTCACAGCGTCTTCGCTGAACCCTGTTCGGGTGAAGCTAAGAGGCTGTATGACTTGGTAATTATACCTCATCAGCGACACTCCTGATGGAGCTAGAAAGTATGGGAAAAAATGGGGCTGATATGTTCGACGGAATAAAAAACATTTGGTGATTGATTTTTGTTTATATAGATTACTAGCTGTTCCCGTGTCTTCGTGTCTAATTACCCTGAACCCTGTTCGGGTGAAGCTAAGATGCTGTATGACTTGGTAATTATACCTCATCAGCGACTCTCTTGATAGAGCTAGAGAGTATGAGAAAAAATTGGGCTGATATGTTCGGTGGAATAAAAAAACTTTTGGTGATTAATTTTTGATTATATAGATTACTAGCTGTTCCCGTGACTTCGTCCTAATCTAATGTAATTACTATCTATTAAGTCTAATTACTATACTATTTACTTTTATCTCGTACTCAAGTTGCGTCGTTATTAAAATTACACAATAATTTTTAACGGACCTAACCGATTTTAATGTAAACAAAGACGAAATATTACTCAAAGATATGCTTTATCATTTAAAAAAGTTTTATCATGAACGCAGTATTACCTTAGCAGTGATGCGTGTTCATACAAACAGACAGGCATTTCTAAAAATGATTGGAACGTATTTTATTACTTATTCCAAGACACTTGCAACATTTTTTTTATACTAAAATCTAAAAAGTAGATACACGTAAGATTTACATTCTTATGTAATTTATAGTTATTCTAGAATCTATTATTGTAATTCTGTTAACAATGATTCATACCAACGTAATATTTACTATTATATATATAATATATACATTATTTAAAACTTTAAAATGTATGTAAGCAAATAACACGTTTCAAACGCGTATAAACATTTCCGCTAACGCAGCTAGCTACCAACATCGATTTTCCGTCTCTATCGTTTTACTCTGTAACGAAAGGGACATATGACATTCGATCAAGCATGATACCAATGTTAGACATAAATGAAATACTAATTTGAACATTTAACAGCTTGCTAACCATTTAACACTGTATAGTGTTAGTAATAGAATCGAGGAAAATTTCTTTGTTTGGATAGATCTACATTTAAACAAGACTAGCTTCTGCTCGCGGCTTTACTCGCTAATTTATATTGGACCATTCCCTCGGGAACAGCACTTTTTCATAGGTGATACCATATGTCCTTTATATAGCCCTCACAATGTGTATACATAATTTTATGATGATATGTCGAATAGTTAAGTTGTAAAAGCAAAACAAACAAACATACATTCGCATGAATTATATTAGTAACTACGTACACATGTACATGTGTAATCGTTTTATGCTTTAATTTTAACGAGACACGGAAAAATCTACACGGAAGCAGAGATATTAAAGCACTATGACGTCACAAAGAAAAGCAAACCGTAGTCCGCGATCAGTTGCCAATTATCAACTGTTTCACACCAATCTACTGATCGCTTCAACGCGATAGCTCGTCTATGTTTGATGACAAGAATATTAAAATTAATATACCGATTTATGTATTAAGATATTTATTAAACTTCGAAAGAAGTAAAACGTTCTGAAAGTTAATTTACGTTTCTTCGTACGTATTTAATTTACATATACGTGTTTCAAAAAATTAACAGCTTCGTGTTTCAGGAATATAAAACCATGCCTTTTAATGTGTATTCAATGTATATAGCTTACGTATTATGATAATTAGAATTATTTAATTCTATACTACATTATCTTTGGGGTGTAAGGGGTGTCGAATATCATCTAAGACTTGAGACATCCAAGTCAACCTCAACTGCACGTGGTGCACCCTGCTGAATAACGAACGAGGCAATGGCGATAGCGGGGTGGTAGGGTTTTACAGCCTGACTGGGTCGCAACCACCATGTATATGGCGAAAAAGCCCGTCATAGTGATTCGCTTCTGCGGGTCACGTTTCGGGATCAGCCTGTGCATATCCAATTTTTCGCAGGCCGGCATGACAGTGGCGACCGGCGATGGATAGTGTATCACTCGGTGGTCGCCATTGTTTTTGGATTGTACTGTGCTTACCATCAGGTACAGTGCAGTCATTTTTCCGAGCTACAATAAAAAAAAATCTTTGAAGAATAAAATATGAAGTAAATTTGTACATACATAATACGTATAATAAGAATATAAATGTAATCTGTCTGTACTTTCCAGTCCAGCTGGAATAATTCCGATACGGCTGGATAATTTTGATGATACTTTTGCTAGAGAATAGAGAGAGCTCTTTCGAGACATCGATATGGGTAATTTTAACTTTAGGAATTCCAAATACATTTTATGAGAATATATAAGATTCTCTAAACAATCTGGTTGTCTCAGTAAAACGTAAACAAAACTTAATAAAATTCAATATATTGGATTGAAAGATTTTATAAGTTTAATAAAAATCGACATCGATGGTTTTCTGACGAAACCTCGTAACTCGATTTTTGACGATTTTGAGATTTAATCGGAAAATTAATCAATAAATATAGTCGCATAGGTCTATAAAGTTATAAATAAAATTATTCATTAAATTTTTTTAATTTAAAAATATACAATCCCGAATCTCAGTTCAAAAAAATGTGTCAAACGGACAGATAATATAAGATAATAACATTTTGTTTCTACCTTCTCGGTTATTTTTGATTACTGTTTATCAGTTTTTAGGCTGAATAACACTAAATTCACTAATTTGTTGGCGTTAATAACTTTATTGTACCTTGTTTATTGTATAACTTCCAGTGAAACTTGTTCTATAGTGTTTTGAATAGTTATTTTTAACTTTTTGTTCGGAGCTCACTGTTACACAACCACCCACGACAACGACAACTTACACTTACAACTTACAAAAAATTAAACAATAATCAAAAGTAATTGTAGTAATTAAAAGTAGTATTAGTAATTGTAGTAATTAAAAACTAACATTATTAAAAAATATAATAATAACATTTGTATTTGATAAAGAATGATTTAAAAAGTTGATTTTAAAATAAAATAATTTAATAAATTTATTCAAGTACTCTTATTTGAAAAGAATGTTATGCAATCACGTATGTTACATTTTTTTTTCTGCAACAAATCTCAGAAAATGAAAGAAAAAATAATGGTTAAATGTTTTTCATACTATACTTGTCTCAAAAATTTGACAAAAGATTGAATATTTTTGAAATAAAAAAAAAAATAACAATTTTTTTTTATTTCATTATAAAACGTTTTTTGTCTTTCCTGAAAAGTCGTAGTTTCTGAGATACGAGGTTGCATCAGAAAACCACCGATATGTGAATCAAAATCCCAGTAACATCTTTTTTTTATTGGTAGAAAACCAATTTATTTTCACCCAACTTATAAGAAAAGTCTATCAGAATCTTAGATATTTTCCACTATCGAAAGTTGATTATTTTCTCACAACTTTTATTAATAACAAATTATTAAATCTTTCCACAGGGACTAATGGCTAGAGGGACGAACACAAAGATCGTACTATTTATAGTATGTGACGACAAGAATACGCGGCCGATTTTACAAGCACAAAGACTACAATACTTTCAACAAAGTAAATCTATCATTGGTCTCCAAGAGTCTGAAGACGATTCCAAAGTGGAAGCCAAATTATATATATTTATTGTTTCATAGCTTAGTACTTCGCTTATTGAGTCCTGAACGTGTACCCACACGATTGTGACACAGAGTGCTTACTAAGGCGGAAAACGTGAACGAATAATAACCATTTAATGTCTATTTTAAAACCATTCGTATTCACAACGCGAATTTGTATATACTTCGTCAGTTATTATAACATACGCTAAGTGAACAAAAGAAATAAATGCTACAATTAAAGCAATTCTAAAAATATATGTTCGTAATGTTTATTTTTATTACCGTCTTGTATATGTTGTGTCAAAAATAACAAGTAACTATATCGTCTACATTTAAATAAAAATATATAATGCAAATTATTTTAACATTCATTTTTAATGTTTAAAACATGACGGCCATCTCGAAATTTAAACTTTTAAATTAAATATTTAAAGATGTCATATATCTCAAGTCAAGCCGCCAAAGTTCACTATAAATTTACGTCAAGCTGCTATAGCAAAACAGATGTCGAATAGACATCAAAGTTTAAAAGCAACAGATATATCAAAATTGCCACCAATTCCTACGCAGTGTTTGAACTCGGTCTCATTGTAGATTCATAAAACTATATTTGCTATCTATTTTGTGATATAACTTAAATACAAAAATAAAAGTAAAAAAGTTAAGTAAAAAAATCCATTCATATCACTTAACTAAGCCTTCACATGTTCAGTTTTTTCGATTAATTTGGGAGTTGATTTCAGCTGGAATTTCCATCTTCTAATAATTAACGTTCAGCAAATTGCTGAACGTAAACTGAAGTAAATATGCTGATTCAGCAGATTCATCAGCTTCTTATAATTTAGGTGAAATAATTTCACCACCCCTTTAAGAATTTACAGATCGTTATGAAACAAAAAATAGTCCTCCTATCTATCTCTCAATATATCTCTTGTAAATCATAATATAGAATCTATTAATATTAAGTTTCATGTTATTCACATTACACTATTTGCACTACCACCCGGGCAGTCTTCTTGAAATAGGTTTGTATTATCTGGTGTATGGATCGATTCAGCTACTTTAAAATCATCAGAAATTATTTAGAAAGCAGAGTATCTAAAGCAAAAGGTGTAATATGTAGGTTCAATAGAATTGGACCTAGGTGAGAGCCTTGCGGGACTCCCAAATTGATAGAGAATGTGGATAATGAAAATCTATTTGTAACTACTATGGAATTACGGCTTTTTACATACCATTCGAAACCAATATGACAAATTACCAGTAATGCCTAAAGAAGATCGTTTATTTAAAAGTAGGTCATGAATTCATAATCCACTAAATCGAATGCTTTCGAGAAATCTGGATATTTATATAGGGGCGATTTTCTACCAAATTATCCAGACCATCATAATAAACAACAAGACAAACTGACGTAGATCTGGATTTCCTATATCTATGCTGATTCTCGGTAATGATTTGTTTGATATGCCAGAATATAATAGGCTATAAAAGAGATTCAGGCAATTTACTAAATAGAGGTATATATAATACGTCTATAATTATTTATAAAGTTTGCTCTTCTAGCCTTGGGTTTTGGTACTGGTATATGTGTTTGGTAATAGGTACTTTCATATTCTTTTCTTATATTGACCTTGTTTGGAACTCTCTAATTTAGAAAAGATAAATATCGCGATATCATCTTAGATGAAGTTATAGTTACTATCACAGTTTCTTTTGCATTAACCCTTGTGTAAATACAGCATAACTGTTGCATGTCTAATACATCCAGAATTACTATCTTACTAAATCAGAAAAAATCCCAAACGTATATATTACTGATTCAAACAAAAGCTACTGACCCGTTGATTCTATTTGGAAGTAACAGACCGATTAGCAGTCACAAGCCGCGTGGCCTTGCGGCCCGTCGCGAATGTCTAAACATTTGGGGTGCAAGCCACCGCACCGACTTACAAGCTATCGCCGAGCGCATTCAAATCGCGCGCGCTTGCACTGTGGTATTGACCTAAATTGGGTAACTTTACGCGTTACTATAATTGTGATTTTATAAGGTTAAATATAATTATGTAATATGTAATTTCGATTTACATTTTGCTTTCATAACATTTGTTTTACGTTAAACTTCACCTAACTACCTACTACTTTGGTTACTAAGCCATGTTGCGACAAAATATTTACTACAAATGACCGTATATTTAATGGCCTCTTACACTTATCCCATCTAAGTAGCAAGACGTCAACATAACAAGTTTTCCTCTTCCACTTTCCTTTACCAACCGTCAATTCAGTATTCACACCTTTTAACACATCATTCTTCCCACAATTTATCAATACCTTCTTCGATTCTCTATCTTTCCACTTTCTGGTTATAATGTTTTTATTTCTGTTCATGATATGCCCATGCCACGTTAGCCTATTATTCCCCAATGTCTCTATTTTCGGCGCTATTTTAATACTGTCTCTGATATTTCCACGTCTAAGTCGCTAAATTTTGATGTATTTTGTAGATATAGATTAGACTTTTGATAAGCTACCTTATGTCATAAAAAATAATACTTGAAGGGGGGGGAAAATGAAATGAAAAATTTCTCAAATTAAGGGTATAAAAAATACCTATACGTTTGCTAAGAAATAAAGACTGTTTCAGCATTTTTGCCTAATGAAGGTCATATTCTAAGAAGAAGAAAGAAAGCTACAATGAATGTATATAAATGTTTAGAATAATAATTACTAAAAGAATTAAGCCTTTATATTATTTAAATCACAGTGATTCTTTTTACAAGACAAAACAAACTAAATAATCTTAACCAGATAAAATAATTTCTCTATTTATTTAAATTCGAATTACGTCCTATTGTTTAGATAATAAATATTGTATATTTTTAGGTTCTGCAATAAATATTTAGATATAACCTAAAACAAGACATCTAAAACGTTTATTATAAAAAAATCTTCAGCAATATTTTCTAGTTAGAAATAAAAAACAATATTGACTAATAAACCAAATGGAAAGCCAATTTCACCGACTATATTCATTCTAGTCCGGTGAAGCTGTGAAGCCCCTGCCGGGTCAATAGCGTAGTCAGTTCGAGAAAAAAAAAACCGACTATATTCTATCATAAAATATACAATCTAGATTGTTAAAAATTGAAAAATCAGTAGGGAAATTTCCTTTAATATTACAACATATTTTATTTATTTTATTTTGTATATTTAGCATACCAACATAAAGATTACACATAGATAAAATCACATATACTCAATTTTAACATAAAATTACAGTTTAATAATTACGGTCATAGGCAATTTGGCATACATGACATTAGAACATAACAAACTAATTCTAATTAGGTACTATAAGACAGAATCAAAAATTAATTTGTACAAGTACACTACCTTCTATACTAAACTATACTATTCTATAAAACTATAACACGGTGGTTGGTTGGTATGGGCACATGGTATGGGCATGTTATGAGGAGAGATGAAGACCATGTAACTAGAAAAGCTTTGAGTATGACGGTCGATATACCAAGAAATAGATAAAGCAATAAATAAATACAAGGAAAGGTCTCACTCAGTTCCAAGAAAAAGAACGCAGGTGCAGCGCAGGTGTGCCGGATCGAAACAAACAATAACTGACGTCACTAAATCACGAGTATTAAAATCGAACTTAGCGGGCGCAGCAAAACGGACAACCGCTCAAGTCGACGGTTCGATCGGAACCCCAATTTCCCAAAGAGTTACTAATGATTTTAGTTTACGTCAAACTAACCTTTTTTTTTTTAACGTGGGGAAATCCCTTATGGATACGCCACCACCCCGGGGAAGAGGGTGGGTTATATCCGACTCGCACAGACTAAAACCCCACGGTGTACCGACAGACCGTTTTGTGGAGGGAGTTCTCCAGGATAAGGAAAAACAAAAATTTGTGGTTAATGAAATTCTTAATGGATTTTGGTAATTTTTTGCGACACCTTAGTACAAGAGCCAGCAACGTTGGAAGAACGAGAATTTTAGAAATGCTGGTTCTTTAATATGAAGATATATTATGCCCTTCCAAACAGGATTCAGGATACCTGGTAGCCGGTTAATTTTGATTTATAAATAATTTTAGGAACAATTTTTTCAGTAACTTCTAAACGCTATTAAAAACATGAATTTATCACAGCTGGACATTTTTTTATATACAATAATATGCCCGATGTTTTATATCTATCGATTTATATATATATATCATAAATAAAAATACTTAATTTAAATCCATTTTATTTTTTCCATTGCAAAGAACATATTTCATTTTATTAACCATTATGATATTAAGATTTCTTTTTTTTTATATCATAGGAGGCAAATTATGTTAAGTGATCACCGCCGTCCTTAGACGCTAGCAACACCACGGGAGTCGCAAATGCGTTGTGAGCCTATGTTTGGGGGGGAAGGGGGAGAGGGGAGAGTTGAGGGGAGGAGAGGTGATCCTCCGATGCTCTCACTGACCGAACGAAACGCAAAAATGCCACCAGCTCTGTTACTTCACGTCGGTTTTCTGTGAGAGGGTGGTACTACCACGGGCGTGCCGACCCATTCATGCTGAAACCAGTAATAGCTTCAGCGTGGCTCTACCACCTACAAAATACTGTACTACTTGTATGCATTGTGACAAAATCTCTGGAAGTACCTTTTTTTTTCTTTTTTCGAACTGACTACGCTATTGACCTAGCAAGGTCTTAACAGCTTCACCGGACTACATCTCGAAGTAACTCTAATTATAATTTAAATGACTAATGCCCGGTTTCTGAGATACTTGGTTAAACTACCAATAGTTATTGACTCAACAAAGTTATTCATAAGATAAACTGTCAAATGGCCCGTTGAATTTTACTGACATTTATCGAATGATTGTGTGTTCAGAAACGCAATTTGACAAGTTATCGAACCGATAACGCTATTGAACAGATAAATGTAAAAAAATTCAAGTAACTCAGAAACCGGGCATTACACATTTAAGTCGTTTCCTTGAAACATAAAACTGCCTTTCGGCAAATGATTATTTCTAAAGAAAGGTCCAATCAAATGAGCACATTAATGCATTCTAAATAGATGCTCATACTCAACTTTGACCTTCAATGTCTGATAATAATAAATCAACAATTCATAACTTATACACGACGTAAGCAAAACATACGTATTACGTTCTATCATGCATATGCCTTTGGGTACTTGGTATGTGCAATATACGTTAGAATGCAAAACACGTCAGGTCTCCATCATTGTCTCGCTTCGGCGAATGTTCCAGAATATGACGTACGCACGATAAGGGAATCCAATGTAACATAGAATATTAATTCGGCCCTTATATGTACACGGATTTTGATGTCGAACCTTAACACGATGGCTTCGAATCGGTGGAGTTTTATAGAATACTAGCTGTAACCGCAGCTACGCACGCGTTTTTTTAAAATCGTATTAAAGAATTATAAAATTGTGAGACTATGTACAATTATAGAAATGCTCTTTAAATACAATTGTAAGTACGACGCGCACGCCACTTACAGTAACATGTAACGTGTACATTAGATATATAAATACTAACAGCCGGCCAAATGAGGTTTGTCATCAGCAACATATTTGGAACCTTAACCCACAATATAACTACCTTAGTGCTCACTTACACAAAGAACTAATGATATAATAACTTAAAATATTATTATAAAGACTAGCTGTACCCGTAACTCCGCACGCGTTCTTTTTATTGGTATTAAATAATTATAAAATTGTGAAGCTGATAATTATTTCTCTTATAAAAAATAAAGAATGAGTTGAAATCTTGCAAAATTTCATGCAGATAAAGTCGCGGGTGATAGCTAGTCTAAAATAGAATAACCTCAATTGCTTTTTTAAGGATTGCTATCGCGGTTAAGACTGGCTTTTGCTCGCGGCTTCGTCCGCGTGGCCGGTGAAAATATTTTTAAATAATACGTACGTTAACCCCGATTTTGAAACATTCTTCATTGGTGCTCCGCTCCTATTAGTCTTAGCGTGATGATATATAATATAATACCTTCCTCGGTAAATGAGCTATCTAATACCGGAAGAATTTTTCAAATCAGACCCAGTAGTTCCTGAGCTTAGCGCGTTCAAGCAAACAAGCTCTTATATTATATTATAAGTACGACTACAAAAACATTTACATTCTAAACTTATTGATTACGGAGCATTGTTTAACAATATACAAAAAACGATAATGTTTACAATTTAAAAATAAATTTACCTTCGCAAAAACGAATTGTAATATTAATAAAAACATTTACATATTGTTACGTGACCAAACTGAATGAATGACTCAATGTGTTGGTATCAATTTATTAGATGCTTATTCTTCAATTATACTTCCGCCTATCAATCTACCGACAATTTTAACGCGTTGAACTTTGTGAACGTCGTAATTCTTTTGTGTATCATAATTTTTTTTACTGTTAATTTGCAAGAATGTAAACAAATAGTCACTACAAAAAAAAATCGAATATGTATACAATGGTATAGTTTCCACCAAATCCATAGACGTCATGGTCATAGATATAGTCAATTAAATTTGATCTTGGGTTTCAGTCTACGTTCCCGACAAAAATTGACTATAGACTACTTTCTGCAGACTCTTGGTCTGTCGTTAATTTTATTATTAAAAATCGTTTTTACATGTGAGCAACTATTGTTCTACTTAAGTATTAAATATTATACGTTTACTACTTTACGCTACGTTATATTACTTTACATTATACTATATTACCTATTTTTCATAGAGATTATCTCTGTTATGGCGGCTTCATTTTTATCTTTTATTGCCATTTTTAAATTATAATCCACAATGTCGCGCCCCGGAGCGTCCACGGCCCGATGGATGAACCTACTAATTGCGTCGTCAGTCACATCGGTATAGTAGACACAGATGTTGGTGTGTCTGGATATTGCCAGTATAGCATGTGAAACGCTATCGTGGATTTGCATCCTTCTGCCCTTTGTTTGCAGGATCACCACCGATTTCAAGGTTAATCCCTGAGATTCATGGACTGTTAAGAAGCGCGATCCTTTCCCTGTCCCGTAGCCCTTGTTTGACAAGGTTTTTTTCTCTATACTACTATAGACTACTTATACATATTAGATTTAATCATCGGGAACGTTCCAAAGGCAATATAAAAATGTCTAAAAATTAATAACATACAATATAAGTTACAAACACTATTTCATTGATTGCTAACTTTTTCTGAAGTAACCTTAGGTAATTTCATGAATAAGAAAGCTTAGCGTCATTCAAGTAGTATCCAGAGCTATGCTGTGCATGATAAAATAATAACTGAGGAGTTCCACAAAAACTAAAGTCTTCAATATAACCCTCGAAATTGATAGACATAAGTAGCAGTGGGTGAGGAATATGGGTGGTGAATCGAATAGCCGGATGAAGCGACAGACCTGCCAAAGGTGGAACAACGATCTGGAGCCCACTGGATGCAAGCAGAACGAGATCGATGTTTGTAGTTATCTTTGGGGATAGCCTATATTCAACTCTTTTATCTTTTAGTCTTTATCTGAATATATTCTTTTATGTGAATTAATGAAATTTCATTGCTGAAGAATATAGGAGTTTATAAATTTTTACTTTCACTGTATTTTTTCAAATATATAAGAATCAGTATATATGTTTATTTCATAGTGGTGTCATATATGTAATTGAGTTTTTTAAATAAAATAATATTGTAATTGAATGACGTGTTGTCTCCTCCGTCAACAATAAGGAAACAATTGGTATCTAATTTGTTACGGCTTTCTAGTTAGAACAAGAACAAAGACTATTCAACAGGTCTTAGAATTAGAGAGACGTATTTGACGCGTTCCCTTTGTTTACTTTGAGTTATTAACACAACACAATAACTAGTGTGTACAAGTTGATAGCAAGCTTGTATAAAGCAATGCGGAATTTAACACGTTCACTGTCATGGGAAATTTCACAAAACTGACCTGGGAAGCCTTTTTGTTTTATTATGTTAGTAAAATGAAGAAGATGAAAAAATGTCGTTTTTGGAAGAACATTTTACAAATTATCTCGTAATTATATTTGAAAATTAGCAATTATATTTGAAACTTAGCAATTATATTTGAAACTCTAACACAGAAGTTCATGTAAGGCAAACCTGATTTTTTTTCTCTTTCCTGAAGCAACTGGTCTATATCCCATGCTGAAGCTATTACTGGTTTCAGCATGAATGGGTCGGCTCGCTCGGGGTAGTACCACCCTCTCATAGAAAACCAACGTGAGGTAATAGTGCTTGCATTGTTGCGTTTCGTTCGGTCAGTGAGAATGCCGGTGGCCCACCTCCCCTCCCCTCTCCACTTCCTCTTTTTTTTTTTATATATCATAAGTGGCAAACGAACAGGTGGGTCACCTGCTGTTAAGTGATCACCACCGTCCATGGACACTAACAACACCAGAGGAATCGCAAGTGCGTTGCCACCCTTTGGGGGGAAGGGATTATGGGAGGGAGAGGGAGAGGAGGAGAGGGGAGATGAGGTGGGCCTCCGGCGCTCTCACTGACCGAACGAATCGCAAAAATGCAAGCACTGTTACTTCACGTCGGTTTTCTATGAGAGGGTGGTACTACCCCGGACGAGGCGACCCATTCAAGCTGAAGCCAGTAATAGTTTCAGCGTGGCTCTACCCTCCCCTTCCCCCAAAGGGTGGCAACGCACTCCCCAGGCACATACACACATTAGTGTGTATGGCCGGTGGTGATCACTTAAAATCAGGTGACCCCCCTGTTCGTTTGCCTCCTACGACATACAAGGGTTCCCACAACACACATATTTTATATTCATATAATTTTTTTGTTTTGGAATAAAATTAATCTTATTAAGTTGTTTATTCATTTGAGATACTAACGAGATTTAGACTACGACAGTGCAATATTTATGTCCAATATAAGCCATGAAAAACGATATAATAATTATAAACATTTGCGACGTATCGCAAACTGTGTAGAATTAAAAAGCGTGACTCTACCACCTAGAAGACTCTTTGTTCCTCTTCATTCTTGTTCATTAATTGGCCGCTCCCACGAGCATGTCTTTAATTAGCGAACTATGTAGCTCATTCATAATGATACGACATAGGATTATCAAGAAATGGTAAAAATGAAAATCAATTCAAGTCTATAAAATTAATATAATTTAAAATTTGTTGAAGGTACTGTACACCAGTTGTCTGTTCCGCAACGAATTGTATTATAATTATTAATCGTAAGGTTAATACGTCGATGATCTAATATCTTATTAGAAAACCTCTTTTGTCTTCTAAATTACGATTAATTTAATAATGAATTGTAAACAATTACTTAAAAATTATTTTTCTAATTAAATTACAGAAAGTCTTGAAATCTTAAAATTTTGCATGAATATTAATCAAGATACAAAACTTTATATCTATCTGTAAGTAGTTTTTAATATTTAACAATTGTATTTATATTATTATATTTTACAATTTTCTCATACGTTATTTCTCATGCGGTAATTAAAAAGATGACCGCCAAATTAACCAAAAAGACAATAGAATTCTAACTACATCTTTTTGTATCATATTTAAATGAAATTAAATTATATATATTGATTGTTTGTCTGTCTGTCTGTCCGCGTGGAATTTATTAAAAATATTTTGTTCAGTGTAACACATTTACATTGCAATGCACTGCAAGTATAATAAGCTAAATAAATCAGTATCCAAAACGGCGCGGGCCTCACATACTCATTTACACCGAACAATTTTTTTTTTACAAAATTTCATGACAACGAAGTCGCGCATAACGCATAACGTATAACGCATAACGTATACTTATAACAGCTATCCTAAAATAAAATAGCACAAGTTAGTTCTTATATATTTAGTTATATGCCAATGAAAGTCCTGTGAAAATCGGTTCAACCGTTTTGGAGATTCTAGTGCATACGAAGTCACGGATAACAGCTAGTTTAAAATAAAATAGCTTTAGTTACTTCTTATAAGGTCAGCTATCTGATAGTGAAGGTCTCGTGAAAATCGGTCCAACCGTTTTAAACATTCCACTGTATACAAAGTGGCTAAAAGAGCTAACCTAAGTTACTCCCTACAATTTCAGTTGTCTGACAGTGAAATTCTCGTTAAAATCGGTGCAGCCGTTTCGGAGATTACATAAAAAAACCGACAAAATTTAAAAAAATGTATTTCTTGTTATACTTAATTTTATATACTTTCATGTACAAAACTGTTACTTTGACATTACATACAGACTTTTTATAGCTGTTGATGATACTACAAGAGTACAAAAAAACAATTACAGGGGGATGTTGCCCTGCCCTGATAATTACAAAAATATAGATAGATTATATACCTAAACGTTGCTCGTAATTCATTCTATGTATTGGTGATAACCGCATAAAAATCTCTTCAGTAGTTTTTAAGTTTATCACGAACAGACAGACAGACAGACGTGGCAGAGGACTTTGTGTTATACTATGTAATGATGATTTATAAACTCAAAAAAAAACATATTAAACTCCTCTCTAATAACACGGTAATGTTGTGTGTGTGGTAAAGTTTTATAACGAAAATCAAACATATTAATATGGATAATTATACTATTAAGTGCATTAATTATAAGCAATTCTACAATCACGAATACAATGTATGTTGAAAATTTCCTATAATCATAATTAATATACAACGGATGTAGTTTGGAATCTATTTAAAAACATATGTTTTGCAATTGAAACGGCGCTTATTAACTTTTAAATCTTCCATTACGTTAGTGAAATAGAGTTAAAATTATTGTATTTACAATTGTCGGCTAATTATTATATTCTATAAGTAGCCGTGCACGGGACTTCGTCCACGTGGAACATGATGTACAAGACAATGACTAATAAAGTCATCTGAACGTATTTAGTCCATCTGCTTATCTACTTTTCTCTCATACTTAAGTCGCGGCACCATTAAAATTACAAATTTTGATAGAGTGAACCGATTTTAATGAAACAAAAGTTACTCCCGAGTATGCTTTATGATTTTCTTATATGAGGTTTTATTGTGAACCCAGTACTTTAGCAGTGATGCGTGTTCATACAAACAGACATACATACCTCAACAACTCTTATATATATTTCGTATCGGATAATATTCTAAACTATTTCAGTTTGATAAGGGAAAAAATTAAACCATTCCACTTGCATGTGTAAGCGTGTATGCGTGCACGTGTGTGGAGGTGATATGTGTAATGTTGTCGCAGTGATGTGAGATTTTGTGTAAGAGTAAAGCTATATTACCAAAGTCAAAATTTTTAGTATTTTTTTGTGGTGAGCTCACTTGAAATGATGATTCAATAAAAAAAATGAACCAAAAATAAATTATACATTAATCATAATAAGAAAATTTGTTTGCTCATGAAAGTAATCCACGACTTAGATCTCCGCGGTTACAATAATGCAGTTCAACTTGATGTAGCAATTATATTTATTACAGTTGATGATACATTTTGAACAAAAAGGAATTCATTTTCAATTTTAACGGTAGTATTAAAAACTTCTTTGTTTTGGATTCATTATTTGATTCTATTGTGTATCCATTACTTTTCCAAACGATGATACTGGGTGTATAACTATTCCTTATAATGTACAGACTACATTTAATTCAATATCACCCAGAAATACCACCTACCCATGATATCGTGTAAAATGAATTGATAATTGTGTCATGAGTTGCGATATTTTTTTTTTTCGTAAAGTTATCTTTACTTAGCATATGTGAGCCTTACCACCTTATGTAACCGCCTGTTTTTGTTTCAAATTTATAATTAATTTCGATTTTCATTTAGACAGATTTGTATCATGCGCAGTCCGTTCCTTGAGCCTCAGTTAAATTATCAGGAACGCATTTTTTCGTCGACCATCACGAAATTTGTCACTGAGATTAACACGACGGCGTTGAAACTGTGCAAACCAGCTATAAACAGTTGGTTTGCATTCTGCTTCATTGCATTTTCTCATACGTTATTTCTCATGCGGTAAGTAAAACGAAATGGCCGCCAAATTGACCAAAAAATCAATAGAATTCAAACTACATATTTAATTATATTATATTTCTGAATTATTTTATTTTAATTATATATTGTTAAATTATATCACTACATATTATAAAACAATATCCTCTGCCACGTCTGTCTGTCTGTTTGTTCGTGATAAACTCAAAAACTACTAAACGGATTTTCATGCCGTTTTCAGCAGTCGATAAAGTAATTCATCACGAAGGTTTAGGTATATAATTTATCAAGGTTTTTTTTTCATTATCATGGCGCGACAACGTCCACCGGGCCCGGTAGTTATTTATAAAACAGTCATGTTCACACTGGTATATTCCAGTCGAAAAGGTGCAATAAATTTAAACATTATACGAGGTTTTCCGTCTTTGTTTTTAACATTAACAAACTGCCTGTGATGAGCCTCCTATGAGTCATTATTTGAAGATTGTTATAAATAAATATAGACTCTACATCAAATTTATTGTGGTTTCACTCGTTTTAATATCGGCAACAGTTTGTTTTTTTGATAAAAAATAGACTATGACGTTTTCTGTACATCTGACAATATATATGCATATAATTTTATGTTGGTCGTTTGAGTAGTTAAGATAGTAAAATATAACAAACAAACTCATATATTTATAATATTAGTAAAGATGCGAATGTAACTTTGTTAGAAGTTTTGTACACATTTTGTCAGGAGTAAAAACAAGGACATCACTATGATACACTTACCTATAATCAAAATAGAAGTACTGTTCCTAAAGGATAGATCAGAACTACATTAAAACGAGCGAAGTCGCGAACTAAAGGTTTTTTTTCGATCTGACTACGCTATTGACGTAGCAAGGTCTTAACAGCTTCACCGGACTACGCGAACTAAATGTATTATATAGTAATAGTAAGGATAGCTTGAGAAAGATCCTGTTTTATTGATAAATAATCAATAGGTAACTTACAGTCCATAAACCTATAAATTATATAAAGCAAAGGCAATTTATGCAGAAAATACTAAGGTTCGCATAAGATACTTATCATTAGAAGTCTGATTCAACAATAACAAAGGAGTTTAAAATGAGATGTAACGTAAAGATTATTCATGGTAATTAATGGCATAATTCCGTCTGCTACGATTAAGTATTGTAGAATGAATTATCTATATAATATAAATCAAATTGAATTGCCACTTTTTTGATTGGATTCATCTATCAAACTGCTAACCGACAACAATTTCACAGACATGTAGGGATCATTTCAGAGTACTATTTGAACTACATATTACAGTGTAAACTTTTTGGACGAATTTAAATGGAACGAGCACTTTTTTCGTTATGAAATGATTTCGTTATACGGAGAGTAGAGTAAAAATAAATCTAATTAACCCAATTACAATAATTTCTAATTTTATTCCTATCAATAGGTAAATTTATTCTAAACACGTATATTCTATTAACTTTGGCTGACTTGTTTTGCTATGCCAATATTTGTTTTGGGATGTGGTGGAATCGTCTTCATGAAACAATCATCAAAGGCATGAAGTCCTTATTGGTGATGGCTTAGAGCTATTCACTTGATCATCTTCATTATTTTCATTTCGTTCACCTTTACTTTTTGACACTGAATCAATAATGTCTTCATCAGTAAGTGAAGCGGTTGTGGTCAGATCTAGATCTATATTTTTGTATGTTTGTAAATTTTCGCTGAAATGTTTCGATTGTATGCTGGACTGTTTAATCCAATCACTCAGTGGTAGATCGTCCTCACTATTTAACTGATCTGTTTCTACTATCTAACTGTTACACAGTCTCACGTGACGAAAAGAATGCCGTTTGTCTCTGCTGCAACATCTTTCCAGGCTTTCGATATGAAATGCACTGCTTGTAGCATATTTATCGAGATCTTGCCGTCAATTTAAATCAAGTCTATCAACAATTACCTTCTATAGTAGTCTTTAGGCGTTAAATCACACTCTGATCCATCAGCTGCAAGCTACTGGTTGTATTAGCTGCGAAAAATGCTAACTCTATGTTTCGAAGATTGGTTATAAGAGGGTGAGCAGGACAATCATCTACTAGAAGTAAAATTTGCTGTCCCTTTAATTCTGCATCCCACTTACTAACTTCCTCTTCAAAGAACGGTGATGTCATCCAAGCTGACTTGTTTGCTTTATATGTGATATGTGATTTAGCAATTGTTTTATGTTCTTGAAAACCTGAGGGTTTTTTTAAATTTTCCTATGCCAAGAGCTTTCTCTTTTCTGTACCACTCATATTGGCATCTACGGTAATACGCTTTTTAGAGAGTATTCCTCCCACACATTTTTCTCCTTCGAATTTAAAAGTTTTGTCGGGTGTCATCTTGTAAAAAAGTCCTGTTTCATCAGCATTGAAAATGATATTTGGTGAATACTTCTGCATTAATTTCGACCACACTATAATAATCCAATCGTTAGTCACACCTATGTTGACGTCTCGCGCCTCTCCGTTCATATTCTCATAAGTAATGTTATGACGGATTTTAAATTTTCAAAGCCTAGTTGTTCAGCAAACTTCTTAACCTTGGCTTTAACAATTGGATCCGAGATGGGTACATTATTCTGGCACTGATTGTTAAACCATGACAAAAATTGCTTGATCTAAGTCGTCGAATTTTGACTTCCTCAATCAATTTGTGGACACTCCCTGCAGTTCCGCCTGTAAAATCGCATCTTTGTTTGTCCAAATAGTAGCAACAGTAAATGAAATGAGGCCTAAATGTCTTCCAATATTACTTTTCTTTTCTCCCTTTTCTATCGCACGTTTGATAATATTTATACTAATAATAAACTTTTTCGTTAACACATAACGCTTTTCCTTTACTGGCCATCTTGACACTTTCAAAGTTGGTTTACGACTGACGATTGGTGACGATGTTGCTTTTAGTAACTGCAACCAAAATTTCCTAGGGACAATGTAATCTAAGAATAATGACACACGCGTTAAGGCAATTAACAATAACAAAAGCGAGATGACTGTTTATGACCTCAGGTATTTTTCTTACAAATTTCGGCACCTCAAAAGTTTACACAGTTAAATATGTTGTTGATGTCTAAATAAGGAAATATTTCTTTGTAATAGAGAATAGCTGTTGCGTTATAAAGAGTGAATTATTGTATGTGTACTCAAAATACCAAAATATTGTATATTCAATCAAACTATGCAATCCGTACTTTCCTTCGACAATATTGAGTTTAATTCCAATTACATTTATTTATTTTACTAGATAAAGTGTTGGAACAAAGTCAAATCACATTGAGAAGGTTAATTGAAATGAGAATTATGAAGGGCATGGTGACATTGATATCATAAAAGTAGAATAACAGTCGATACTAGTTACGCTAACGTAAATTTACTAAAGAGCAAGCGAGACATATATGTTAAAATATCTATCTACTTTTATTTTAATATTATTTTATAAAATAATGCCAATTCATTGCACGGGGCAATAAGTTGAAATTAAGTAAACACACACACAAGCCGCTACTACACATTTATTTTGAATGACGTTATAAAGAGTTTACACTGTACTATGATTACAAAATTAAGAGAGGTAATTAAAAATTCATAAAAGGCTTGTAGGCATGTAGCATAGGTAGTCAAAATTTAAAGGGCACAGGCGTATCTTTCTTATCTCTGACATTATATCTTACTGTCAACCACATGTAATATAGTAGCTGTTAGGACGTACTAGTACTATCTTTATTTTTATATTTTCACAATTAATTAATTACCAGCACGTTACTAATAAGAATTTGCGGTTCTAGGTGACGTTTTACGAAGCTGCCGAGAGACTATTGATGACTATAGTAAATTGTAGTTATTTCTATAATCACTGTCATTTTTAGATTCCTTTGTTCTTACCATTAAGTGCAGTGAAGTTGTTCTATCATCACAGCTGTTCTACTAAGCGCTCCTTTTGATGGAATGCAAATATTTTCACAAACCTAACTAACAAGGACATAACAGCTCATATTATGTAATACATTCCTTATACACACTTAAATGGTGATCAGAGTTTTTTATTACTCGATATAAGGCAACATGATATGGATGTATGTTGGTGAGTGGGTCATTGCACTTAGTTCATCTATATTTTATGCAAAATGCGTATCAATTCTTTTATTCTATACTATATCTGGATATCTGGAAAAGATGTTATGTGATATTAAGCTCATCGATACACGATTGCAATTTAAAATAAGTGGTGTTGGTCGAACGGTTTGATCGGTGGAATATCAATCTGATTTAATGTTCTATAATGTAATTCTAATATTAATGTTTCACATCTACCGGGCGTTCCGTGAGAACCAACAAGTTATTAAGATGATATTTCAATTTTAATATTTAATCGAAAGAACTATTTATACGTTGTTACGAAATTATTTATTTCCATAAAAACCCAGTCTAACATGGCTCCAGATCTTCGGTTTAATTGAGTAATTTTGTCGATCGCCTAATATTGCAATATCGCCTAAAATAATACCATAATAATATTAAAGTAAATAATTACAACCTAATTTATATTAAGATACTAGATATTTGTAACGCAATTAACTTAAGTCTTTTTCTAGAATGTTCTAAGTGTATATTATCAAAATCATCAAATAATCATGAGGTCAACGATAATTCTAAACACCGATTCCACGAGGTACACGGAAAACAGGATTTTTTTAGAGTATTACAATATAATTACGGAACTATGCATGATGGTAAGCACAGAACTATAAAAAACTAACGGCGACCTAAGGGAGACATAAGACCTAAGAGCGATAGGAGCGGAGCACCAATGAAGAATGTTTCAAAATCGTTTTTTTCCTCTTGAGAGCTTCCGCTGCGTGTTAGCGTTGGCCCAAAGTAACTAAGTCGGACGAAGTCGCGGGCAGAGGCTAGTACTTTATACAAAGAGAGGCGAAAACTCAAAACAATGGAATAACTGTATTCTTTTCTGATTGAATATTATTAAATAATTGAAGTTTTTAATAATTTGTAAACTGAAATTAGTCAAGTCTTCGCATTAACATTAAAATTAGTCTGGTTGTCGCATCTATTTGCAATTCGAGAAATAATTATATACATTTTTATACAGTATAATATTAATTAATTAAACATATGATTTCCAGCACAAGTAATATCAATATTACATGTATGTACACAGGTCGTTATACTACGCGTCGCTAGGTTACACATCGCGTCGCTAGTCAGACGCAAGCGCAATACATCACGAGCATGTCGAAATCATCGCTGACGGGAACCCATAAGTTTTTCACCTACCAACAATCGCTCAACGCGGCGAAAGAAGTTTTCATTTTAAAAAGCCTATGTATGTGTAAATTACTAATATACCAGGTGACTGTTTAGACACTCGCAGTATTCTAGGATATGACACTTCATGGTCACATTTAATATATAAAATAATAATAATAAAACAGATACTAATAAAGAACCAAGAAAACCTAAGTTAAAGTTTGTTTTAAGACTTTGAAAAGTATAGCTACAAACTAAATGTAAATAAAATAATAAACAGTAAACCTAAGTGCAATGACTGGTGCCCAAAGTTACAATGAGCGACCCAAAAACTAATAACTTTCGATTTTTTTTTTTTTTTTCGAACTGACTATGCTATTGACCTGGCAAGGTCTTTACAGCTTCACCGGACTACTAAGGCGAGCGCTTAAGGCACTCAGCCGATTTTTGTTTTGGGTAACATACACAAGGGTGCACGCACACCTCGGCTTATGTCGGGAACTGTCCGATATTATAGTGCACGATGTCCGCTTAGTTAACAACGAACATGCTTTGTGATATAATTAATTACGTACAGAGTAATTATTTATGGTTACGCGACAAGCGCAATGCTTGTTTGGATAACCGGCATATGGTTATTAATTAAATTGATTATCATTGAACATTGCATAATACGTAAAATGCTTAATTCTAAGTAATACTATAAATATGATTGCGAGTTTGTTTGTTATGCTTTCACGCGTTAACTATTTAACCGATCGACATTAAATTTTTCACAGATGTTGTCAAGGGTACATAAAATTACAGAAAAATGGACCTGAGGGATAGGTCAAATCTATATTAACGCGAGCAAAGCCGCCAGTGAAAGCTGGTTTCCATAATGATAGCAATGTTATTTTAAAGTATACCAGGTGAAAGGTTAGACACTCGCAGTGTCCTAGGATATGACACTTCATGATCACATTTAACACATAAAATAATAATATTAAAACAAATACTAATAGACAACAAAGAGAGCTTTAAGTAAAGTTTGATCTAAGAACATCAAAAGTAGGCATAATAAATTAAATAAACCTAGGTTGCATGACCGGTGATATAACCTGCGAAGAGGCGACTCGGAGTCAATAACTTTCGATAATAAAACGGACAATAAACCCATTTGTTTG
>MU159596.1:0-114698 GCA_015888305.1 Antheraea pernyi | reverse complement strand
GTTGATATTATCTACTATTTCGAGATATTCATCGCGCATAGAAGTAATATTTGTCGCTTTACTAATAAAAGAAGACGTTTGGCGATCCTCAGTACTCTGTGGTATAGATTCAAAAATCATTTTAGTGCGTAGAAAATAGGATTGCTTTTTTCCCTCGAGTAGGGATATTTCAGCAAGGATGCTTACTGAACCCTCAGCTAAGTCTCCCTTATTAGACCTATGCTCCATTTTAATGTAATTTGATATAAATTAAAGTTAAAATATCAAATAACTATGCGATATGGCGCGTAAATAACGACAAGCGGGTGTATAAAAATGAAATACGTTGCGAATTTAGGATTGCAAAATAAGGAATTCAAAGGATAATTTAGGAAAGAAGAATCAATAATCTTGGAACGAAGGACCATAAAAATGTTTTGTGCGTAAAGGTACTGGTTCAAAGGGGGGTTTTTGCGAAATAAGGGATGTGGACTCACCGATGTTGATTTTTCTGGTTTCACTTCACTTCACTCGCGGCGATATATATTATGCACTATATATGATTCAGTGTCTATGCGCTTTTTACAAAATATTTTAGAATAGTAGTAATGGGTGACTACCAATTCTTGCGTATGAAGAGATCGTTTTTTTTGTTGCGTTCGCGGTAAGGATCGTGGCGTAAGTGACAGATGATTGGTAGGATGGGAGGCGAAAAGGACGCTTGTGCGTTCGGAAACATGAATATATAATAATGCGCGCCAACACCCATCATTTGTTGACTGAGATATTAAACTTAGATATGCATGGTGTCGCGGACTTCTTTGTAAAAGTAATGACTATTTTTTCCATAGAATTTATTCTTTTATTTCAAACCGTTCAGGCAGCGCACGCCATATTATAGAGTTTTGCTAATTTTAATTACATTTATCGTGATCAATTATTAGAAATATATATGTAGCAAAAAAAAGGGCTAGCCAGAAAAGGGAAAGCCAGAGTTTTGGCAAAAGGAGAAAATACACACCTTTGTGCTTTTGTTAAAATTTGACGAACGTAGTATATTGTTAAGTAAAATATTATACAATACAATACAAAATTGGGTAAATTGAACACAAATGTGTTCTAGTGCGCCTTCATCCAACCCACATTTACATATTGCGTTGTCCCGGATTCTGAGCTCTGCAAGATGGACTGGATAGCACAGATAGATCGTCAGTCTACAGATAGTAGACGCAGCAAGCTTGTAACAGTTACGAAACTTATAAAGCCGGAATGTTATCCTGAATATATCCGGAAGCATATGATTTGCCAAATTAGGTTGAATGCATACCAGTTTGAGTTCCATGATGCAAACAAATCAGTCTTGTTTGGAGAGGATAAATCCTGAACATAGGTATTATAGTGATCAAAATATCCAGTCTGGATAGCTTCTTTAGCAAGAAGACCAACAGCTTAATTACCCTGGTTCCCACTATGTCCTGGTATCCATGCCAGAACTACATAAATTCCTAAACAATGACGTTGATACACATGGAATTTAATAATTATGATAACTGGGGACTCTACTTTAGAAAAAATCGGACTATGCTGCATAGTTTGTAAGCAACTCAGAGAATCTGTCAATATGATTGATAGTTTGATATGATTTATGTGATAGTACAGATTTGATAGCTTCTAACATTGCAACTACTTCACCTGTGTAGGTGGAGGATAAAGAAGCGTGGGGTGGCAACCACCACACCCACACTGATCGGGGTACCTAGCCTAGGCAGTGGACTGTATATTTAAAATTGGCTGGAGGTAGATACCCCTGGAAAAATATATGCCGAAAGGACTTCTTTTTAATTTCCAACACACACAATGCACAAATATAAATTCCGAGCCACCGTGTCGCTTGTATGGTGAGCGAGTCCGCGTGTAAGCGCGAGTTCCGAGCAAGTGCCGCCGAGCAAGTGACCGATCATCACCGATTTTCCGTTGACAAACAATGTGTCAAAGAAAAAGAAATTTGACTACCCCCAACCAATTTATGCCCGAACAAAGGGTATTTATTACGTTCATACGGTATGTTTGGGCTTACGATAACTTTAATTCTCAACTTCGTTTACGTAGAAAGTGAAAATATATTTAAACAATGCGACGTATCGTACGTACGACAATCGTACGTACGTTCACCTCGTTTTTGAAACATTTTAATTGGTACTCTACTTAGGTTGTCTTAGCGGGATGATATTCATATAGTCTATAGCCTTCTTTGATAAATTAGCTATCTGGCACTGAAAGGAATCAAATCGGACCAGTAGTTCCTTTTTTTTATGTCATAACTGGCAAACGAACTTGTGGGTCACCTGATCACCATCGTCCATAGACACTAACGACATCGGGGGAGTCGAAAGTGCGTTGCCAGCCTGTGTTTGGGAGAAAGGGAGTGAGGGGGCAGAGGAGAGGGGAAGGGAGGTGGGCCTCTGGCACTCTGACTGACCGAACGAAATACAACAATGCAAGCACTGTTACTTCACGTCGGTTTTCTATGAGAGGGTGGTACTACCCCGGGCGAGCCGACCCATTCATGCTGAAACCAGTAATAGCTTCAGCGTGGTTCTACCACTCTTACGACGTTCCTGAGATAAGCGCGATCAAGCAATCAAACTCTTCAACTTTATAACATTAGTATAGATTTCCTAGCTCAGTAGAACTGCGCCAGTTATTTCAATTTGGATGGTTTGGGGCCGTGATAATTGTTGTCGTAGATGTAACAATAATTGTTTGACGAGCACATTGTGCTTTGTTTTGTTTTGGTCAGAGCCATTTACAATATCGTGACGTTATCTTCTCTATATTAATAAATCCATTTAGAATAGTTCAGTATCTTTCCTTATCTGTTTGCCAAGTATTTTTTTTTTTATAACGTAAACTTCTTAAGTCACGTTGAGTAATTTTTGGTAGGAGACAAACTTATGGGTTCGCGTCAACGATGACCTAAACATGCTAGTGAAGCGTCACCGACATGCTCGTCACGTATTGCGCTTGCGTCAGACTAGCGACGTGTAGTCTAGTGTCCTGTATACATATAATATTGATATTTCGTATTGAGCTTATGCAGCCCATCATAAGATTAATTAATAAACTATAAAAAAATGCATATAATTACTGCGCGGAGTTGCTAATAAAGTGAAAACGAGACTAATGTTAATAATTTCAATTTACAAATTATGAAATTTAAACGACTCGACTATAATTGATTACAAAAATTTTAAAAAGAACACAGTTATCCATTGTTTTGATTTTTCTGTCGGCAGTGCACTGCCTGCCACTCTTTTTTGTTCAGTAGCTTATGACAAACTTTTTGTGTTATCACTTGAAAAAAATGCTAATATGTTTACTTTCTATAACGTCAACTTTATTTATAAGGCTCTATTCCTCATATATCACGCTCCTTATGTGTATAATCTACAGTATATGTACAATACTCAAGACAGGTTTTTACCACTTACAAACAATGAGAAGAAGCAGTCATTAGTACTTCCGATAGAAGAGAAATCTCAAAACATGTGTTCATTTTTTAAATCGATTATTGTATGAATTATTTAAATTTTATAATTTTTTAAATACCACTTAACGGGTCTAATGAAATTTTACTACAAAAAAAAACAAAAATAAATACAGACAGTAATATATCATCATCATCATCACCATCATCATCATATATATTAATACGTTACTAAGGTGAGCGCTTAAGGCACTCAGCCGATTTTATTTGGGCAACTAGCTCAAGGGTGCACAACACACCTCGGCATGGGCTGTTGCAAGCTAACTATTCATACATATACAGTATATGTACATTACTCAAGACAGGTTTTTACCACTTACAAACAATAAGATGAAGCAGTCATTAGTACTTCCGACAGAAGAGAAATCTCAAAACAATGGACAACTGTGTTCATTTTTCAATTTTTAAATCGATTATCTTATATACGTGAAGCTCAAACTTTGTATCCCTTTTTGAGAGAAATGCGCGAACGGATGAACGTGAAACTTGGCATAGTTAAAGTTTATATGGAGGAGAAGTGCAGAAAGCTATTTATTTTATATAAAATGCATTAGAAGTACATTAAATTAATTAAAATATGCATTACTCACACTACTGCTTCAATTTTACACAACATATACACACATGTAAATAAAAAAGACATTTTGACATCTGTCAATAAAGGACTTCAAAAAAGGTTGTGAAGGAGGTTGCTATGCTCGACTGTATGTATTATTTTACTCTTACGTTCCAATTACCCTTTTTCATTCTACATTCAACTTTAAAAAATCAATGAACTATGGTCGAATGTCGACCACTGGGCGCCCACTAGTAGTATGAATTATTTAAATTTTATAATTTGCTAATTGAAATTATGAACGTTAGTGTGGTTTTCATATCTATTGGCACTCGGAGCAATAATTATATACATTTTAATAAAGTCTAATAATCAATCACACGTGCGATGGGCTACAAAATTTCAATATTGTATGTACACAAGCCCCTATATTACGCATCCCTAATTTGACGCAAGCTCCGCAGGCGCAATGCGGTTGGTCATGCTAACTAGCATGTCGCATCTTTATCTCCTGCCAAAAAATACCACTTAACGCGTCTAAAGAAATTTTACTACAAAAAAAAACAAAAATAAGTACAGACAGTAATATATATATATATATGTTGCGGATGAAAGAAAGAATGAATCGGGGTAGTTTTTCCTTTTCAGAGCTTCCGCTGCGTCTTAGCGCAAGATGACCATTCCACGCTTACGTATTACCGCCCAACGAAGTGGGCACGGGTCGGCTAGTATATATATATGTTAAGTTGAAAACAACTTTATACACCATATTATTGTCGATTTCTGGAAGAACACTACTTCTTATAAATACGTATTTAAGCAAATTAAAAATTATTTAAAGATTCGCTTCAAGACCGAGATATCGTTTCTTTGGGTATTAATCTCAATTAGAGAGGTACCTAATGCTCATAAAATTCGCATGTTAATATCGGTATGCATGTTAGTATGGACACTATTTAATCATTTTTGATTTTCTTGTTCATATGTCTAGGAACGTTACTTTAACATTCTTTGCTTGGATATCTGAGGTATTATTTTACATAAACGTTCAAGTTCATGTTTTCAAGTTCTGTCATTAGGAAGTACAGTTAAATCTCGAGTATTCTGGACAGTTACATCCATTAATCAAGCGTCATTTGTAAAAGCCACAGTCACTTCAACAGGTCATGCAAATAAAGGAGAAAAAACATGAAATTAAATAAAAACGCAAATAAAAATAAGCTGTCATATCGTTAGGACCACATTATTTACGTTACAATAATACATTTATTTGATTTCAATAACGCTGATGAATTGCAAATCCTTTACTGCATTGATATGATTTTGAGCCGTATATCGATCAAGTAAAGTCAATAATCGTCTAATGATATTTGATGATCTTTATTACCCATCGTTTGCATTAAAAGTTGAAGTGGTGACTAGACGTGATTATAATGTAAATAAGTTTATGAGAAGTCAGTTAAAAGTAGCGGTCTGTGCATGAATGTTTGGACTTATACCGGCCGCTACATTCCACCATTGTACTACCCGCCTAAAACTAAAATTTCATCCACACCACCTGGATGAGTGGAGGTCTTCCACGGTGAGGTTTTCTAGGTCGTTTCTGCCTCGTACTTCGACCTTGTGGAATCGACTCCCAGCGGCGGTATTTCCAAACAATTACGAATTGCAAACCTTCAAGAATCGAGCTTAAACTTTTTTAAAGGCCGACAACGCACTTGTGACTCCCCAGGTGTTGCTAGTGTCTATGAACGACGGTGATCACTTACCATCGGGTGACCCGTCTGTTCGTTTGCCTCCTATAATATTAAAAAAAAAAACAATCAATAATCATATCAGCCTGTAAGACGCCCACTGGAGGGCCATAGGCCTTTTTCCGAAGGAAGATACGGGTATAATCACCACGCCAGTTTACAATGTATTAGCGATTTTTAGTTCCGGGAAATCAAGAGTTCTATATTTTCCTGCATACAATGGTACTACAAGACCGTTTCTCAGGATCAGGTTTCCTCAAAATGTATTCCTTCACCGTCAGTTGACGGTGTTAGCAAATTAATATAGTAAATTGACATACAACTGGTATAACCACTGGACCATCACGACTACTAGATTAACAAAATATACTTATAAATGCAACGGTGCTCGGGTATAGATTTTCTTTTAGACGGATGTATTTAATTAGCATAGAATTTGAAAATGTTCTTCCATAATTGCCATTTCCATGGTTAGACATAATGTGAGATTTAGGGACTTACTTTTCCACTGGATGGTGTGATACGGTATTAATGTTTGACCCAACACCATATTGGTGGCATGCTTGGATATGTCGCGTTCTAGGATCAGCCAATATTAAGACGAGTAGGAAAATATAATCGACTGCGTCTAGACCTCAATGCAAGTAATGATGAGCCAGTCAAAATATCTATTTATTGATTATCAGTAGAACAGTAGAGAGGTTGGAAGGCCGCTATGATCGCAGCGACTGGCGATAAGTTATAGATACCTATACCATCAGCCACAGATTACACTGTGTCGTGCTTTGATAAGAAAAGCGTTTTTGACCAAATGCGCCATCCCTGATGCATAATAATTAATAAATAAATAAAATATAAAAGCTTGTTTATTCCACTAACTGTAAGTGTGTTAGTATGAATATAAAATTTAGTAAAATTAGCTACAATGGACCCCTCTACGGATAAAGGCCTTCTCCAGAGAAAACTAAGCGTCACGATTTTTTTCGATGCCTATCCAGCTCTTGTCCTCTGTAGATTGCATTTTTTTATAATAATAGATAAATGCATGCAATTTTTAAGGAATCTTTTGTTTATCATTTATACAAATAAATAAAATTGAAGAGTCTGTTCGTTAGTACTAAATGGATATGAAAGTACCTATTTAGGGTAGTTATAACAAAAAACCAATTTTTCAAACATTTACCTGTCTGTCTGTTTATTCCAACGAAACTTGGAAACGGTAGGAATGATTTTTACGGGACTTTTACAGACATGTTGTAAGGAGTAACTTAGGCTACTTTGATTATAGAAATAAAATAGGGTTCCGCGCAAATATAATAAACTAAATAACCAGTGTCCAGTACTGAGTGCACACCACGTGCATGCTTAAACTGAACAAAACTTTTTGTTGTCGAACAAAATACCAGATACGGTTATTTATTTGACGATTTATTGTTTCCTTTGACTTACATATCGCTTAATTTATACTACCTTGACTTATGGTTAATTAAGGTAGGAAGTTGCTTTTTTAAAATTGATTGAAACAAAAAAAAAACAAATAACATCATTATGTTATTTAGAATGCCCTTCATCCGGATGTTGCTTGGCTTTAACAATATGTTACAAGGCAAACGGTGTAATATATCGGAAAGTTACTTAATCTATTTTGTATAATTAATAGGTTACTTCCAAAATGAGGTCATTGCTATGTGCCACATATGACGTACGTAGGAAGTCAAGCCAGACTAATACATTTCTATACCAGATATATATGTATATATAGTCTACCATATAACAATAAAAGGTAACATCTCTCTAAAGACGTTTGGTTTACCTAGAGGGGGCTGGCAAAAGTTCGGTTACCGGAACAAACCAGCAGCTACTTGGTGACAGATCTTCAACTACAGGGTGGTAGCTAGCCAGGGACTTAGAAAAACCCTATCGATGCATAATAATTAATAAATAAATAAAATATAAAAGCTTGTTTATTCCACAAACTGTAAGTAAGTAAGTATGAATATAAAATTTAGTAAAATTAGCTTCAGTGGACCCCTCTACGGATAAAGGCCTTCTCCAGAGAAAACTAAGCGTCACGATTTTTTTCGATGCCTATCCAGCTCTTGTCCTCTGTAGATTGCATTTTTTTATAATAATAGATAAATGCATGCAATTTTTAAGGAATCTTTTGTTTATCATTTATACAAATAAATAAAATTGAAGAGTCTGTTCGTTAGTACTAAATGGATATGAAAGTACCTATTTAGGGTAGTTATAACAAAAAACCAATTTTTCAAACATTTACCTGTTTGTCTGTTTATTCCAACGAAACTTGGAAACGGTAGGAATGATTTTTACGGGACTTTTACAGACATGTTGTAAGGAGTAACTTAGGCTACTTTGATTATAGAAATAAAATAGGGTTCCGCGCAAATATAATAAACTAAATAACCAGTGTCCAGTACTGAGTGCACACCACGTGCATGCTTAAACTGAACAAAACTTTTTGTTGTCGAACAAAATATCAGATACGGTTATTTATTTGACGATTTATTGTTTCCTTTGACTTACATATCGCTTAATTTATACTACCTTGACTTATGGTTAATTAAGGTAGGAAGTTGCTTTTTTAAAATTGATTGAAACAAAAAAAAAACAAATAACATCATTATGTTATTTAGAATGCCCTTCATCCGGATGTTGCTTGGCTTTAACAATATGTTACAAGGCAAACGGTGTAATATATCGGAAAGTTACTTAATCTATTTTGTATAATTAATAGGTTACTTCCAAAATGAGGTCATTGCTATGTGCCACATATGACGTACGTAGGAAGTCAAGCCAGACTAATACATTTCTATGCCATATATATATATATAGTATACCATATAACAATAAAAGGTAACATCTCTCTAAACACGTTTGGTTTACCTAGAGGGGGATGGCAAAAGTTCGGTTACCGGAACAAACCAGCAGCTACTTGGTGACAGATCTTCAACTACAGGGTGGTAGCTAGCCAGGGACTTAGAAAAACCCTATCATCACCGAAAACACCGATTCATTTTCTAGGATTTGAACCTACGCCCATCGACGCGGTATCCGAACACGCACATCTACGCTATCACCGCTTCATAAATGATGAACTTGCAATGAGTATGTTGGTGCTGAATTTGTTGTTCACGATTTAGTATTTCTGACGTCACACATATACGTTGCTGCCAATATTGCCCAATAAACGAGTTTCCATAAATCAATTATACTTATTCCTATAGGTTCAACGATATCGTATTCAGATAATCTGTAGATGAATTATGTATTTTGGTGTGAACTTTAGAATTCAGTTTGACGTTAGTACTTGTTAATAACAGAATGCACAATGACACTAGAGGGTTTTATGGTTGAGGGGTTAATTTTCGATTCGTTAATATATTATTTTTAATATCTATATAATTATTCTTGTCTCTTAATTATATTTTTACATATATTTTACGATTTCTAACAGCGATACCTACTGTTTCAAATTGTGAATCCCAACTATCCAGGGACTCACTCAAACATATACCCAGTTGGTATGTGAGAAATATTTTAAAATATGCTTTGAACCCGTTCGCAGCATCACCTACCAGGTCCAATTAAGATAACAAATAACCTACATATATTGCCAATAAATGACATTCTTTATTACTGAAACTTGAGAGGTTAATTAACTATGGTCGAATTTCGACTAGCAGGCGATCAACAGTAAATATAAACTTATTCTTATGACATTATGAGTAATGTCATAAGAATAAGTTTATATTTACTGTTGATCGCCTGCTAGTCGAAATTCGACCATAGTTAATTAACCTCTCAAGTTTCAATAATAAAGAATGTTTACTATTGGTAATACTAAAGTTCCACAACATCTACTAATGAGAAAATAAATAAAGAAAAGCGGTTGAATAACAGATACTTTGATACTGTTTTACTATCGTTTACATTTAACATTTTTTTTACAAAATATTTTGTTATTCGTGATACTATTTTGAAAAGTATAATATTAATACTTATTTATTTGTAGGTAGTAGAGCCACGTTGAAACTATTATTGGTTTCAGCACCAAATGGTCGGCTCGCCCGGGGTGATACCATACCACCCGCTCAGAGAAAACCGACGTGAAGTAACAGTGCTTGTATTGTTGCGTTTCGTTAGGCCAGTGAGAGCGCCGGAGGACCCCCCCTACCCTCTCCCTCCTCCCTTTCCCCCAAACACAGGCTGACAACGCACTTTCGACTGCCCTGGTGTTGTTAGTGTCTATGGACGGTGGTGATCACTTAACATCAGGAGACCGCTCTGTTCGTTTGCCTGCTATGACATAAAAAAAACAATACTTTAATTACGGTGGGTATTTAATGTAGATCAAAATTTACATTATATAGGTTCGATGAATATCACAGATTTAAAATTAGGGACAACAAAACTTTAGTGAAATGAACCTAAATCGTTTAGACACCTACGACCTCACATTAGTGCATTGCAATTGTGCGAAGCCGGGCGTGTCGCTAGTCATTTAAAAATTATTCATACCTCACTGTTTTCCTTGTATCGATTTTGAATTATACATGCTTAGTTCATACCACCGACGTTGAACCTTCTCACTTCCTGCTTCCAGCTTGTCTGATTCGTTGATGTTTATAATTACTTCCACCCTCTTTAGGATTTTAGCGGGAAATTATAACGCTTTTTTTCTTCAACTGACTACGCTATTAGCCTAGCAAGGCCTTAGCAGCTTCACCGGACTACTAAGGCGAGCGCTTAAGGCACTCAGCCGATTGAAGTTATATAGCCTACAGTTTTCTTCTTCTTACCCTTATTCCACCTGAGTAGGGTCGGTACAACATGTTTTTCATGTTGTGGTGTATGATTTGGCTTAAGTTTTACGATTGTCCGCCTGCCTGACATCAACCCTCCTTGGGATTAGTTTATTGTACTACTATATGTTTATGTTTATTATATATAGTTACGAAGTCTGATAGGATCTTTTAGCTTTACAATTTTTCTATAGGCTTTAGCTTTGGTATGCTATTTACAGTTTCTGTTTGAGCGGCGGTTTGCTTGCTATATTGTCATTTTTAGGTAACAGAAAACTAGCCATCTTTAGGCTGCATATTCGGGGTTCTTTTCAGGATTCGCGGTTTCAGAGTTTTCTCAGTACTTCCAACTACACATTCTATTGTGCCACTGTTTTCGTTCAAACTTTACAGGTTAATTACTCAATGTTAGGTAAATGTCTACTATTTGGTACTATATAATGTCCAATTATCTATACTAATATTATAAAGAGGTAAAGTTTGTGACATTGTGAGTTTGTGACGTTGTAGGGGGTAATCTCAGGAACTACTGGTCCGATTTGAAAAATTCTTTCAGTCTTATATAGCTCATTTATCTAGAAAGGTTATATGGTTGTAGGGGGTAATCTGAGGAACTACTGGTCCGATTTGAAAAATTCTTTCAGTCTTATATAGCTCATTTATCTAGGAAGGTTATATGGTAGATATTATTACACTACGATTAAATAGGAGCGGAGCCCCAATGAAGAATATTTCAAAATCAGGGTTTTTTTCCTCTTGAGAGCTTCCGCTGCGTGTTAGCGTTAGTCCAAAGTAACTATTACACGCGAACGAAGTCGCGGGCAGAGGCTAGTATAGAAATATATTGGCTTTTTTCCTATCGATGTTTCCAAAGCTAATTTATTTATATGTATGTATAGTATAGTATAAAACGCTACAATCGGAGGTTTAATAAATTTCAATAATAGTAACAGTAAAAAAAAGGACAATTAATAATCCAAAATTTTAACATATATATATATATATATATAAAAAATTTATTAGAAAAAACAGCCGTATAAAAATAATTTAAAAAAATGTAAAAACAAAAATAAAGTCAGAATAATTGAAAAAAGTCTCTGCGTTAACTTCGTCTAAGAGAAGATACTCAAGTGTTATGAAGGTATAGGTAAGGTAGGTATATTGTTGCATATAGAATTAAATTGCTTACATATTGTCTATATATTGTTCTTATAAATAATAATAATAATATTTATTGCCAATAAGCTTACATCTTTACATTTAAAAGTAGTCGATACAATACAATACGGTGCTGTTATATTATTTTACAAGTAATTATAAATTACAGGTATTATATACAATATGTTAAAACAACAATATTGAAGAGGTTGACCATAAATCATAAACTTACAAAAAATATAATATTATTATACAATTTATCAAACTAGAATTATGGACCGCAAACTATCAAAAAGTAGATTAAAAATTGATGGATTCTACATAAGACCGCTGCCACCTAAACTAGGTAATCCTGTGTATATGTGTGTGTAAATGATCATATATACGTGAAGCCTAAACTTTGTACCCCTTTTTAACGGAATTGGGCGAACGGATGAACGTGAAATTTGGCATAGTTAAAGTTTATATGGAGGAGAAGTGCAGCTATTTATTTTATATAAAATGCATTAGAAGTACATTAAATTAATTCAAATATGCATTACTCACACTATTGCTTCAATTTTACACAACATATACACACATGTAAATAAAAAAGACATTTTGACATCCGTCAATAAAGGACTTCAAAAAAGGTTGCGAAGGAGGTTGCTATGCTCGACTGTATGTATTTTTTTAACTCTTACGTTCCAAGTACCCTTTTTCATTCTACATTCAATAATAATATTATAACATATAACTATTATTATAATATTTATCATACCTTACATGCTCTTTGAATTTAACTGTTCAAATTACAGGTTAATTTTACAATAATATAATAATTTTAAAATATTAATACGTGAAGCCAAAACTTTATAAATTTCTTTATTTACGTAAAGTTATCTTTACTTAGAATTTGATAGCCTTACCACATTACGTAACCGCTTTTTTTTTAAAAAGTGGCAAATAAGTGAGTAGCCATGATGAAAACCTTTGATAATAGAAGTATACCTTTTGACAAAGGAACCCGAATAAAGTTCAAACTTTAAAAAATCAATGAATTATGGTCGAATGTCGACCACTGGGCGCCCACTAGTATAAATAAAGGTATAAGACGTTGTTATACCTATATAATTTTAAGCACAGGTAACTGAACTTTTGATAATAGTTTTGGCTTACTCAAAAAAGATAGATCGGCTGATTTTCCTTCACAACAGAGAGTGAAAAATCTTCATCGTAAATCTATAGAATGTAAGTAATTACATTCAATTCAATAAATGTAAGCGATTTCCTATGGAATTCTTGTATCAGTAGCGGCGCGATCTACACATTTATATTCCACGGGTGTAATCCTTCGACAACCATGTGTTAATCAGGAGGTCATTTCCTTAATAGTCTTCATTGCTTCATTTTAATACAAAATAATTTGAACTTGTCGTAATAAGAAAAAATATATAACCACATGCAGAATAATTAAGTAAACATAAATATCTAAATATAATCCTCGAAATTTCCGTTCATATATTTCTGATTTATTAATTATAAGTTGCAACATTTTATAACGAGGAATTCGGTGTAAATATTTCAGTTCTACTCAGTTATAATTTAAACACTCGGAAGTAGGGACGTACGTTTTAAAACTATCGATACTTGTTTCGATTGTTTAATCTACTATCGATAATCAGCTATCGATGTATCGACCGTTATAACTCGATATTAATGTTATTTGAATATTGAAAATTGGTTTTAAAATTAGTAGATTAAAAGTTAAATCATAATGCAATCATAATATATTTTCTTGAATAAAGTGACGTTCGGCTCATACTGATGTGCCGACAATAGATAGACGACTCATGGCTATTTTGTATCTAAACCGAGTAAATAGTCTACAACTAAATTAAATGAACAATTTTAAAATTATTTGATATATTCCGTTTTATCGTATCGACATAAATAAGTATATATGTATCGATATTGCAGATCTATCGATATATCGTTGCAACCCGTCTTGGAAAGTATATTATTTTTTTATCTCACCTTGTGGCAACTTCTTGAAAGGCAATTACCTTGTATATTTAGTATAAACTGTAAATCCTAACATACAAAAGGAAACGACTTTCTGTGGTTTAGTATGTCTGTTTGATAGCGTGCTTCTAACTGCGAAATAGCTGAACCATTTTACATTATTCTTATTTTTAGCCATAGGCCTAGTCTCTAGCTATTCCTTCCTTCGTTCGATTTTTATATTAGGTAATGTGATACACTAATGATATTATAAAAACGAAAGTGAGTTTGTTTGTTTGTTTGTTACGCTTTAATTATTACGTAAATTTTGTATGTTATGAGAATTGATGAACGTCATGTAATTAGAAAAGTCTTGCGTATGAGGTGGACGGATATAGGAGTAAAGGAAGACCGAAAAAATATGGATGGATTGTGTGAATAATGATTAGCGTATAAAAGGTGTGAATATTGAGATGACATCTGATATGGATGACCAGGGATACTGGAAAAAAAAACATGTTGTGCCAACCCTTCTTAGGCGGGATAAGGTTAAGAAGGAGAAGTTGCTAGAAGTACAGAAAAGGATCTTAATTAATATTATTCAGTAAACTATAGTTTGGATAACATATTACTATAAAACTAACTTCAATCTATCTTTTTTATTGACATTATTGATAACGCATTTATGGGACAAAGCAATTTAAAAATGTTAAATGGGATATCATAGGAGGCAAATGAACAGGCGGGCCACCTGATGTTAAGTGATCACCGCCGTCCATAGACACTAGCAACACCAGGGGGGACGCTAGTGTGTTGCCAGCATCGGTTTGGGAGGGGGGAGGAATAAGTGGGGAGGGGCCGGAGGCGGGAGGAGGGAGAGCGGAGCTCTGGCGCTCTCACTGACCGAACGAACACGCAACAATGCAAGTACTGTTACTTCACGTGGGTGTTTCTGTGGGTCGGGTGGTATTACCCAGGGTGAGCCAACCCATGCTGAAACCAGTAATAGCTTCAGCGTGGCTCTACCACCTAAAAATAATTTCATAATCATAGTAAGATATTTTAATCCTTTACGGTATTCAATTTGTTTAAAATATTATCGATAAAAAGGTCATATAATAATTATTTACATACAGAATGAACTAGTATGCAATATTCAAGAACTTTTATTAGAAAAAATTACTGAAAATAATTTTGTTTTTTACGCAAGCGGAGCCGAGGTCACAACTAACATATGATACGAATAATTTACATTAATTAGTGATATAGTTCATATAAATCAGTGTAAAGTTTTTTGTTCATCGTTTTATATTAAGGAAATACCCGCATTTTAATACATACAAATTATGTTCGTGTATTACCTCACTAGGTAATTTTGGAAACCTTATTTATCCTATCGTAATCTGAAATAAATACAGTTTCGAATAAAGTTTCACTAACCATAAAATTCAAAGGCAGTTTGCACCAAGACATAAAATCAGATTTAAATCTTGACATAACTAAACCTATTTTTTTTTAACGTGGAGAGAAAATCTTCCGGGGAGAGCCTGAGTTGAGTCGACTCGCCCACTGCATACTGGGACGCAGCGGTGACGGTGCCTTTCGGCGACTCTAACCGACTAAAACTCCACGACAACCTACGCCGCACTATGGGGTTGTCTCAGGGTTGCGTGAGCAAGCTCCGCTACACCCCCGGCCTCAGAGTCAGAGGTCAAAGAGCCTCCACGTGGCGCACCCCGGGCAGCGCCGGTCCCCATTGGCCGGCGGCTGATCTCTGACGCGACCTTAGCGTGTTTCATGGACTCCGTATTAACCTCTGCATTGCTTAATGGATGGACTCCGATAATAGCTAAGATGAAAAGTACAACGTTTAAAAAAGAAATACCCCAGGGAGGGTTACTGCTGCCTCCGGCAGCAGTAACAACGACGACTCTGGCTTCTCAATGGACATCCGATTTGCCTTATGTGAGGATGGAAACGGATCCATATTTGGATCACATCGTAATGGAGCGTTACGGGAGCATGGACACACTTGCTAGCGAATGTCCCAGTATATTCTTCAATGACTAAGCTAAGAGTGGCTCCTCTCAGGATTTTGCTCCTGCTGGACACGGTAACGACGATGGTTTGGGAGCGGCTGAGATGCCAAACGTTCTGGACATAGAGGGACTTGACACGGATGCACTCAGATCGCTGTCCAGAGAGAAGATTAACCAGACCTATCAAGTTTGTCAGGTGTCCAAGAACTTAAAGAACTTAAAGCTCGGCTGCTGTGATTATCACGCTGCAAGCAGGAGCGATCACGGAGGGTGTCATATATAAAGCTGCTCTCCTTAGGGCTCGAGAACTGGTAGCGCTGTCAGACTTACTTACTTCGCACTTCCACTTGAAATAGATTACCTGTTACCATATTTCACCGCGAATAAAACTCCACGACAACCTACGCCGCACAATGGGCTCTCGGGGTTACGTGAGCAAGCTCCGCCATACCCCCGGCGGCAGGCATTTCCCACGCGGGGTGCAGGTCAGAGAGCCTCCACGTGGCGCACCCCGTGGGGCTAAATTTTGTACTCAGATAAAATAACGACGACTCTGTCTTCTCAATGGACATCCGATTTGCCTTATATGAGGATGGAAACGGATCCATATTTGGATCACATCGTAATGGAGCGTTACGGGAGCATGGACACACTTGCTAGCGAATGTCCCAGTGTAATCTCCAATGATGAAGATAATGGTGGCTCCTCTCAGGGTTCTGATCCTGCTGGACACAGTAACGACGATGGTTTGGGAGCGGCTGAGGTGCCAAATGTTCTGGATGTTCTGCACTCAGATTGCTGGCCAGAGAGAAGATTAATCAGATTTATCAGGTATGTCAGGTGTCCAAAAACTTAAAGGGCATTAAAGCATCTGCAGAGGAAAATTAAAAGATTCGGCAAGGATTTTGCAGGATGCGGTGGCCACTGCTTTGACACGTACAGTGACTAAGGAATCCATCTGCTTACGTCGTACGATACGCATGTTGCGCGAGGAGATATTTGATCTCAAGTAAAAGCTCGCGGAACCTAATTCTAGTGTGAGGGAATCCCGACCAACGGAAGCGCAACAGATGTCATGCTCAATTTTACTGAAGCGCCAGCTCACGCGGAAGGAGATACAACAGCAGCAGAGCCTAAGCCAGGAGGCTGTACCACAGTCTGAAGCTAGTGTTGTGACTGGTCACTTAGAGCGAATAGAGCGCTCCCTAGGCGAAACTCTAGGTGGGGTTTCTGCCCGCTTGGAGACCCTGGAAGTTCGTTTTCTCCATGCAAAGGTGGAGGTCCGGTCCTGGCACGGGAGGTGACAAAAATAAGGTTCCTAGATCTGCAAGTGCCAAAAGGCCCAAAACAAAGGGAACCCAGTCGGTTGAGCCTAACGGGGCGAAACGTTGGTCTGCGAAGGGGAAGCGTTCGGGAAATGAGCAGCCTCAGGAGACCCTGACGACTAACACCGCTCCACTCTCGGCTGAGATACTTTCATCGGCCCCAACAGGTCCCGAAGCTCAGTGGTCCATTGTGACCCGTAAAAGTAAAGGGAAGAAGAAGTCGTCTCCTGATATAGGGACAGCTCAGACGACACACACCATTCCACCCAAAGGCGTAAATAAGCCCAAACAAAAAGTAAAGCTCCCTTCAGCACCGCGCTCGGCTGCTGTGATTATCACGCTGCAGGCGGGAGCGGTGACGGAGGGTGTCAGCTATAAGGCTGCTCACCTTAAGGCTCGATAACTGGTAGCCCTGCCAGACTTACTTACTTACTTCGCACTTCCACTTGAAATAGATTACCTATATTTCACCGCAACAAAGCAAAAAAAACGTAACATCAGTCAATCATTTCCGGGCGGAAGTGCAAAGTAAACATCCAATCATGTATTTATGATGAATTTCCGTATAGTAACGTCATCATTAATCAATTCGTTCTTTCGATAACGGAAAAAAATTAGTAATGTACGAGCATAACGTTTTTGGTAGAACCTGTTTAAAATGTATGCGCGACCAAAATCTGTGATAACATTTTTTATACTCACAACCCGCGAAGTGGAATACTTTGTGTAGACCCACGCTGAAACTATTACTGGTTTCAGCATGAATGGGTCGACTCGCCCGGTGTAGTACCACCAGACACACAGAAAACCGACGTGAAGTAACAGTGCTCGCATTTTTGGGTTTTCGTTTGATCAGTGACAGCGCAGGCACCTCCCCTTACCTTCCCCTCTCCCCTTCCCTTCCTCACCCCCGACACAGGCTGGTAACGTACTTGCGACTCCCCTGGTGTTGCAAGTGTCTATGGACGGTGATAACCTAACATCAAGTGACCCACCTGTGCCTCCTATGTTATAAAAACTCAAGCATGCTGCTATAATGATACAATGACACTACACTCACTTGTTTTTACACAGACCACTTTACACCCCACACACGTGTACATACATCATAGGTACTAATAACGAAGTGTGGATATCTGAAAAAAGAAAGCCTGAACAAAAAAAAAGTTCCTACCTAATAGAATATCAGCTTTTCACCACTGTCATCGATGTTTCTATGGCGATTAAAGATAACAATCAAGGTATTAATCAGTAACCCCAATTTATTATATCACAACAAACAATCACAGAACTTTAAAATCGAGCACGCAAACATATGTATCAGACCTCCCATCACTCCCATCCCATCACACCATCCCATCATATTTTAAGTTCTATAGTTTTTGTCTTATCAAGGGTTTTCAGGTTATGCTACACTCGTACTTTCGCCGTACACTTTCTTGAAGGCCAAATCATGCCGTTTCTCGAAGTTTTCTTACCAGCCATCGCTAGCTTCAAAATTATGGATTTCCAGCGAATTGGCGAACTCTTCAGCTTTTTCTTTCACTATTGGTCTGTAACACTGGTGTTTTGATGGCTTGGACACTGCTTGAACCATGTAAATAAACATTGCTCCAAAATAGGGAATTCAGCAATTTTTCGTCTTTTACATAAAATACTTTCTCCAGATTCTCGTTTCTTCAAGAGTTCAGCTTCTTTTTTATTCATAAGTGATAATGTACTTTCGTGTATTCCAAGCTGAGCCGCAACATCTTTCCTTTTTAATCCACTTTTCACCGCTTTTATTGCTTTAAATTTTAACATACGCTATGTTAGTTTTTTTTTTTTTTCGAACTGACTACGCTATTGACCAAGCAAGGTCTTAACAGCTTCACCAGACTACATCGCTATGTTAGTGTTGATGATTTTTGTTATAACAATATAACTTGTAAACACATGCAACAAATACAGCTTTTCGCAGACCGGCATGACAGTGGTTACCGGCGATGGATAGTGTGTCACTCGGTGGTCGCCATTATTTTTGGATTGTACTGTGCTTACCATCAGGCATAGTGCAGTCATTTTGCCGTGCTAGAATAAAAAAAAAGTACGTCGACAGCTGGGTATATTAGTAGAGTTCATCCCGAAACACGACAAAGTGATCCTTTGATGGGTTTATCTCTATATGGGAGGTAAGCAATCATCTAAGCAGATATAAAAAACGTCCTAACAAGGAACGTGACAGTCCCAAGCGTAGCGTCATGACGTGTCACAATTACCATATTTTAGTTTTCTGAATATGTAGGTAGCTATAGTATTCGAGTATTCGTGTGACAGACTATGAATTTTAGTAGTTGTATCGGCCGGTCCGTCCACGTTGTTTGCCTTGAAATATTTTCATCGGCCCCAACAGGTCCCGAAGCTCAGTGGTCCATTGTGACCCGTAAAAGTAAAGGGAAGAAGAAGTCGTCTCCTGATATAGGGACAGCTCAGACGACACACACCATTCCACCCAAAGGCGTAAATAAGCCCAAACAAAAAGTAAAGCTCCCTTCAGCACCGCGCTCGGCTGCTGTGATTATCACGCTGCAGGCGGGAGCGGTGACGGAGGGTGTCAGCTATAAGGCTGCTCACCTTAAGGCTCGATAACTGGTAGCCCTGCCAGACTTACTTACTTACTTCGCACTTCCACTTGAAATAGATTACCTATATTTCACCGCAACAAAGCAAAAAAAACGTAACATCAGTCAATCATTTCCGGGCGGAAGTGCAAAGTAAACATCCAATCATGTATTTATGATGAATTTCCGTATAGTAACGTCATCATTAATCAATTCGTTCTTTCGATAACGGAAAAAAATTAGTAATGTACGAGCATAACGTTTTTGGTAGAACCTGTTTAAAATGTATGCGCGACCAAAATCTGTGATAACATTTTTTATACGTTATAGGTTTATAGTTTATAATTGACCACAATCTCCCTTGATTTGAAATAACGATATGGATCAAACAGTAAACACGTTAAACATAGAGTAGGGACTGGCTCTGAAGTACTACTGCTGGAACATACTAGCAGGTGCTTGGCGACAGCTTTCAGGGTAGTCTAGCCAGGTGGATTTAGGAAAAGCCCCTACCACCATGCTATGTTTTTACCACAATATCTTCCTTCACCGAAATTTCTAATTAATAGACAATTTATAAATTAGTTATTAAATAGATACAATCGTTAATATCTATGTAAATTCTACAACAAGGCTGCTGTTGAATTGATCTTTATAAATTCAGAAATACAAAGATGCGAATCATTATATCGGGACCTTGATTCGTGATCTAATCAGATGTACGTGTTCTATTAGCCCAATTGTATTGTGTATTTGTTGGTTTGACTGTTATACGTTACATTGGCTTTTTTTTTTAATGGTATCTTGAAAATAACGTCACTGTACCTGATAGCAAACAGAGTGTAATTTAAAACAATAGTGACTATTGAGATATCTATTATTTATAAGGCTGGTCGCTGTGATTGGTTTTATCACCTTGGGAAAGGTAGCAGTCATCCAGTCAAACACAAACACTCTAACAAGGAACGCGACAGTCCTAAGCGAACTGCTATGACGTGTTACAATTACCATGTCTTAGTACTCCGAATGTGTAGGTGCAATTTTAAAACGACGGTGACTTGCGAGATATATATATATATATATTGGATAGGCAGGGAGAGAAACACGAGTAGTTAAGGTGAGTACATTGGAAAGGGGCTCCTTAAACCTACACCCGTGTCACAAGTGTCGGGAACTACTCGGAGTTTCTCTCGCTGCCACCCGATGGACGATGTGCGATGGACCCGGCACCCGCACGGTGAATCCATAGTATGCTAAGTAGTACGTCTCGTCTCATCTTCATCTTCAATGTATATGGCGAAAAAGCCCGTCATAGTGATTTGCTTCTTCAGGTCGCGTTTCGGGATCAGCCTGTGCATAAACAGCTTTTCGCAGACCGGCATGACAGTGGTTACCGGCGATGGATAGTGTGTCACTCGGTGGTCGCCATTATTTTTGGATTGTACTGTGCTTACCATCAGGCATAGTGCAGTCATTTTGCCGTGCTAGAATAAAAAAAAAGTACGTCGACAGCTGGGTATATTAGTAGAGTTCATCCCGAAACACGACAAAGTGATCCTTTGATGGGTTTATCTCTATATGGAAGGTAAGCAATCATCTAAGCAGATATAAAAAACGTCCTAACAAGGAACGTGACAGTCCCAAGCGTAGCGTCATGACGTGTCACAATTACCATATTTTAGTTTTCTGAATATGTAGGTAGCTATAGTATTCGAGTATTCGTGTGACAGACTATGAATTTTAGTAGTTGTATCGGCCGGTCCGTCCACGTTGTTTGCCTTGAAATATGGCACGCGCTTTATGAATCTATTACATAGATATCCGAATGTTTATCAAGGAAACGTTATTCCACTTGTCAATGTACGGTTTGTTATTTTATTGCTGTTTAATTTCGCAGACAATGTTAAAGAACGTTTGTATTCACACACAACTGATCGCGATATAAACGTGGCCGTGCGTAAAGTTCATCGTCTCAATACAAATTGTTATATGAATTTCAATTGAATATTTAATATACTCCGTGGTAGAATAATTTTTTTGATACCACGATGGTGGCAAACAAGCACGCGGGACGCTTGATGGTGAGCGGAGGTAATACACGTTGCCAACTTGTTAAAAATTGTGTACTTCTCTTTTGAAGACTAAAAAAAACTTTTAAATTTATTTTTCATTTATATTATACAAGCTTTTTGTAATTAATTCGGTTTTAAACAAACATAAAATTCTTATATATGGATAGAAAATATACTATGTTATACTGGAATAGTATGTGCGTACTAAAAAGTGGACCTCAAGTGCCAAACAATTTTTTTAAACTTAAGTAGTTACTTACTTAAAAGTACGCGACCAGTGAGGTTTTCTATTTTATGATAATGTTAGCGTGGTTACTTAATACATACATATACTTATACAGTATACTTATAAAGTATATTTTATACCTATAGGTGATTAGGATATCCCTATCCAGATTTTTTTTTCAATTTATCTTTCTTTTTATTTGTATTTATTTGCCATCATCATCATATTTTAGTCGCGATTTTAGTATTTTTGTATGAACAAAATCCAAATGATTCAAAGGTGGTTCGTATTTCAAACAAAACGAAATTATTGATGTTGCTGAATGACAGATGGCGCTACGTCCGCCTATCGACATTTCGCCACAAATGCGTAAGTCATTCACTAAACCAACTAGGTACCTATGTGTTCCAGTGAGTCCCTAAATTGTTTAGTTTTACAATTGTAAACGGTGGGAGTCGCTGTAATCTAGTTATAGGTTTTTTAAGATTTTTTGAGTTTGAAAATACAGTTGGAACCGGTAGAAGGTGCAAGAAAATCCGTTCAGTACTTTTCGAGTTTATCGCGAGATCTAATCAGATGTACGTGTTCTATTAGCCCAATTGTATTGTGTATTTGTTGGTTTGACTGTTATACGTTACATTGGCTTTTTTTTTTAATGGTATCTTGAAAATAACGTCACTGTACCTGATAGCAAACAGAGTGTAATTTAAAACAATAGTGACTATTGAGATATCTATTATTTATAAGGCTGGTCGCTGTGATTGGTTTTATCACCTTGGGAAAGGTAGCAGTCATCCAGTCAAACACAAACACTCTAACAAGGAACGCGACAGTCCTAAGCGAACTGCTATGACGTGTTACAATTACCATGTCTTAGTACTCCGAATGTGTAGGTGCAATTTTAAAACGACGGTGACTTGCGAGATATATATATATATATATTGGATAGGCAGGGAGAGAAACACGAGTAGTTAAGGTGAGTACATTGGAAAGGGGCTCCTTAAACCTACACCCGTGTCACAAGTATCGGGAACTACTCGGAGTTTCTCTCGCTGCCACCCGATGGACGATGTGCGATGGACCCGGCACCCGCACGGTGAATCCATAGTATGCTAAGTAGTACGTCTCGTCTCATCTTCATCTTCAATGTATATGGCGAAAAAGCCCGTCATAGTGATTTGCTTCTTCAGGTCGCGTTTCGGGATCAGCCTGTGCATAAACAGCTTTTCGCAGACCGGCATGACAGTGGTTACCGGCGATGGATAGTGTGTCACTCGGTGGTCGCCATTATTTTTGGATTGTACTGTGCTTACCATCAGGCATAGTGCAGTCATTTTGCCGTGCTAGAATAAAAAAAAAGTACGTCGACAGCTGGGTATATTAGTAGAGTTCATCCCGAAACACGACAAAGTGATCCTTTGATGGGTTTATCTCTATATGGAAGGTAAGCAATCATCTAAGCAGATATAAAAAACGTCCTAACAAGGAACGTGACAGTCCCAAGCGTAGCGTCATGACGTGTCACAATTACCATATTTTAGTTTTCTGAATATGTAGGTAGCTATAGTATTCGAGTATTCGTGTGACAGACTATGAATTTTAGTAGTTGTATCGGCCGGTCCGTCCACGTTGTTTGCCTTGAAATATGGCACGCGCTTTATGAATCTATTACATAGATATCCGAATGTTTATCAAGGAAACGTTATTCCACTTGTCAATGTACGGTTTGTTATTTTATTGCTGTTTAATTTCGCAGACAATGTTAAAGAACGTTTGTATTCACACACAACTGATCGCGATATAAACGTGGCCGTGCGTAAAGTTCATCGTCTCAATACAAATTGTTATATGAATTTCAATTGAATATTTAATATACTCCGTGGTAGAATAATTTTTTTGATACCACGATGGTGGCAAACAAGCACGCGGGACGCTTGATGGTGAGCGGAGGTAATACACGTTGCCAACTTGTTAAAAATTGTGTACTTCTCTTTTGAAGACTAAAAAAAACTTTTAAATTTATTTTTCATTTATATTATACAAGCTTTTTGTAATTAATTCGGTTTTAAACAAACATAAAATTCTTATATATGGATAGAAAATATACTATGTTATACTGGAATAGTATGTGCGTACTAAAAAGTGGACCTCAAGTGCCAAACAATTTTTTTAAACTTAAGTAGTTACTTACTTAAAAGTACGCGACCAGTGAGGTTTTCTATTTTATGATAATGTTAGCGTGGTTACTTAATACATACATATACTTATACAGTATACTTATAAAGTATATTTTATACCTATAGGTGATTAGGATATCCCTATCCAGATTTTTTTTTCAATTTATCTTTCTTTTTATTTGTATTTATTTGCCATCATCATCATATTTTAGTCGCGATTTTAGTATTTTTGTATGAACAATATCCAAATGATTCAAAGGTGGTTCGTATTTCAAACAAAACGAAATTATTGATGTTGCTGAATGACAGATGGCGCTACGTCCGCCTATCGACATTTCGCCACAAATGCGTAAGTCATTCACTAAACCAACTAGGTACCTATGTGTTCCAGTGAGTCCCTAAATTGTTTAGTTTTACAATTGTAAACGGTGGGAGTCGCTGTAATCTAGTTATAGGTTTTTTAAGATTTTTTGAGTTTGAAAATACAGTTGGAACCGGTAGAAGGTGCAAGAAAATCCGTTCAGTACTTTTCGAGTTTATCGCGAACAGACAGACAGACGCGGTAGGGGACTTTGTTTTATACTATGTAATGATTAATCTTTGTATCTTTGTCCGCTATGCATGTCGAAACTATTGAACAGATTGTGATAATAATTTAGGGGGGTATTCTGGGGACGCTCGAGAGTGTTCCTGTATCAAAAAATCTATATATATGTGTGTTTTTAATATATTAATTAAATTGTTTTCTTTGAAGAAAGAAAGGGTTTTTTGTTCTTATTGGATCTTTTGACACTACATTTCAATATTATTTTGACATAATTCAATTGAATATAATTAGCTATATATAATTATCCTTATAATTAGATCTGTAGTTCTGTTTGTGCGTTTAATAAACGAACAACTGTTTGCGAATAAAATAATAAACTACAACAGAAATGAATTTTATCATTGTAAAATGCGGCCCTCTATCAAATACAAATTAGTTCGTTAGCCTAATTAATATAGGATAACATACATCTTAATGAAATTATAATGTAGCGTATGCAATTTAATAAAAAAGAAACGTTTGTTTAGTCTACCTTAAAATATTATTAATAGTTCAAAATATTATATATTACGCTATAATTAAAATGTTCAAAATTAAAAATATTATTCAGTCATATATAATTCAGTTTAGGCCCTAAGAAGGTGCTTATGAACGTCAAAACTACCACCTGTTCGGAAAACATCTCAGCCATCGAGAAGAACCGACAAGAATCTCGATCTAGTTTATCTTTTTAACATATATATTTAAAGTACATTACGTCGCAATCGTTTTAGTGGATGTACAGAGAGGAGTAAATACTAGACATCACCATCATTCACATTTTAATCCACTCTATAACAGCCACTTGACATGGCGCTTAAACTTACAGTCAGGTAGATTGGTAACATGCTTTTGGACTTTTTATAAAACCTAACACTATTACCCAAAAAACGGTGGTTTTACTGAGTCTGAAAAAAGGAACGACCAATTTGTCACAGTTTCTAGTATTTCGATGTATTAGTTTAAATTATATGCATGCTTCATTTTTGTGGTAATATATACACAATAGCCACATTGGAGAAACTCTCTCAGGTCCTATTGTCACCACATCAAAGTCTGTAGATAAAATTGTTGAACTAGTACCCACAGCACTAAAACATATGCGATTAGTTTTCATTACAGCTGCTATATAGCTATGGAGAGAGATATGCTCAGTTTTACTAATCCGTATTACTCATATTGTGTGTTGGCCTCGAAATTTAGTTCTCGGTCAAAAAGCCATAATAATTCACATAGATATACATCTACAATAAAAATCAGTAGACAGAATCGGTAAATGTCTAATCTTTTAAAACGTCTACGGACGTTGGAGATGTTAAGTTTTTAAGTTATCAACGCTACGGAATCAAAGTCATGGGAGATTAAACACTGAGTAAGTGACTTAGATTGGATGAGGTCTACAACCAGATCTAAATAACAACATACTAGACAAATATTTAAAATACCTTGATGTTTGTTTTTCAATAGTAATGCAGACTCGTTATAATAACTTCTGCTGTTAAATAATTGGGTCATCCTTGGTTTAAATTTATCTACCCCAATATATCTGTTAATCTAGCTGTCACTAGATACTATTTATCATACCCCAAATAAACTCCAAGTTCCTCTTATAGAAACGTTAAACGTCCTAGCAATAGTACACCAGGTCCTGGCAATATAGTTAAATTGGTTCAATTTAACGAAACTAAAGCCAGAGGTAATATATTTTACGAAAGTAATAAAAGGGCATTGAAAACATTGTAGATATAAAGTTTATAATAGACTTCAATTGAGAAAATATACCTTTCTCACGTAAGAATGTGTGTATTATAAATACTTACCAGATGAATGAGTAAGTCAATCGCAAATTGTTCAAAAATGATATGTAAATAAACATGTTCCATTATCATATCGAAAATTTATCATTGACGTCAGAATACTAACCCACTTCCTTAAAAGTGACATGTATATAACTGGAATCACATACGATCGCTAATTTAAATACATTAATATCAAAGGGTAATTAATAACTTATATATACTAACACCAAAAATGCAAGCACTTTAAGTATGACGATATAGATAAGTACGGAGTATGACTTAATAGTAGGTTTAATTTTTAATTAAGTCTAAGTACAATAGCATCCCTTATCGTGACACGTATATACGAGTCACTAAAACTGACACGAAATAAGTTTTAATAATATGAACTTCCTATCCCCTGTATTCCTTTTGCAGTTCATTTTCGATCAGTACTTAATTATAAATGCGTCAAGTAAACAAGTACTCACTCTTTAAAGCCCATCTCTGATTCAAAATCAACCCGTCGAGGAATTTATATCCTTGCTCCCTGCAAACCTCTTCTTTAACAGATGCGACTGCACTTGTCAACGACAGTAAATCGCTTGCAAGCACCAACGATGATGCATAGTCCGGTGATTCTTCTATTACACGGATTTTTGGACTCTCCTTACCGTCTACACCTTCGTACGCATTATAAGACGACTTATTGATATCAATTAAATGTTTCGGTGGCTCCGTTTTATTTGCAATGAATTTCTCTATTACTTCTTTATCAATGCCCAATTTCTCAGCAGTATTCTTTAATATCTGTATATCTCGGGTATCTAATGTTTTGTTTGCATCTAATAGTGGCGCGAGGCGACGTAGCACGGCATTATTTGTTTTATTAATACTATCGTTTTGACCGTAAACCGTTACGATAGTGCACGCTATCGTAAGGAGTACACCGGTGGGTAGCATTGTAATCGACGCGAGCGCACGCGGCGCTGCTAAGCACGGACTGACTAAAACCTGTGAAGCCTTTTGCCTTACCGCACCTACAAAACGAATCATTTTCATACAACCTCTAATCATGTATGACGAAGTTTAATTCGTTTGTGCAGCGTTATATATTTACCAATCTTTAAAATATATATTTAAATATCTACGTCACAAGAAACGATTACTTGAAACCTACAAGCTATGTATATACCTTAAAACTTCCATCTTTTGAAGAATTCGTAACTAAAAATAATGTGGTTAAGTTTTTTATGTCGAATAATAATGTTATCTAGTTTGGTAAATATAAACATAGTTTAACTTGTTGCGCAGGAAATATCTGTGAAATCGAATAATACTAATCATGCTCGTATAAAGAATAGACCGTCTGCAACCCTAGTAAAAAAAAGTAAATAATTGTATATTTAAACATTATTAGTAGGCGCCTAGTGGTCGACATTCGACCATAGTTCATTTATTAGGGTTCCTGTGTCAAAGGAATTCTATAATGAAACGTTTTCATCATGGCTACTCAGTTATTTTTCACTTTTTTTTTTTAATTATATAAACATAAAAAATCTCTGTCTAAATGAAAATTGAAATTAATTATAAATTTGAAACAAAAACAGGCGGTTACATAAGGTGTTTAGGCTCTCAAATTGTAAGTAAACATAACTATACGAAAATAAAGAAATTTATCGCAACTCATGACACAACTTTCAATTAATTTTACACGACACCATAGGTGGTATTTCTGGGTAATATTTAATTAAATGTAGTTTCATTATTTGAAAAAGTAATGGATACACATTAGAATCAAATGATGAATCAAAAAACAAAGATGCTCTAAGATATGGGTTACTTTCATGCGCAAACAAATTTTCTTATTTTTATTTTACAATTTTTTTTATTGAATCATTATTGGTGATGCTGCATAAATTTACGTCATTGCATAATCTATTAAATTATAGACTTTTGGTATAAAAAATATTGTGTGCAAATTTTGTTAGCTCATTAGACATATTTGATTGATGAAGGCGTTACTTTGCGGAAGTCTTTTGTGAATAGCCTTTTAAATACAAATTGGCTACTTCTGTTTGTTGTTACTTTATTTTCAAGCTACAGAAGGGCGTAACAAACATCAAACAGTTCGAGGCGGAAGTAGTAAAATAATGTCACCTATTCATTGGGCATATTTTTATTTTATTATAATTACTAGCCGGCCCAGCGGACGTTGCTCTGTCTTGATAATAAAAAAATCCTAAAAGTCAACTGCAGCACCACTTACCGGGTGAAATTAATATATATGTATATATATAAATAAGATGAGGTCTGCCGTTATGTGCACAAAAACGTTGTACGTTAAAGAGTCGTTATATAAAAAAAATCACAATATCTTAATTTCATATGAAGTGTATAAAAACTATGATTTTATAAGTACTACGCGTTCACGTGGCGTGGAGATTTGAGGCTGCCGTGGAGTAATGGGATTCGCATACACAGAAGAGGGTAGTGATCAGATAATAATGCTTACATTTTTTTTTAGCACAGAGTCTTTTTAAGTTGTTGAGACGTCATTAGTGACGGTCCCGTTTATTTTAGTTTTAATAACCTGTTTATTTATCTTTGTCGGCCTGCAAATTAAGCTAATGTTGCTATGGGGCTGGTATAGCCATAAAAACGACTAAATAAATTAAAAAAAGGAGTACAGTATAGTAAAGTCGCTCCTTTAAACTTATTGCATGTTCTCTCCTTTCTACATAAGATATATTATTAAGATAGGAAAGAACGCAGACAAATTCGCGAGTATGAGCTAGTTTATCATAAATATATTGTAGTAAATTGAATTATCTGTTTGACATATGTGTAATAGATGAGAATACTGAGATGACAATAAGGGGAGAATGAAAAAGGAGGTGGAATGGAAAGATGACGATGAATCTGTTTTCCAATTTTAATATAAAGAGGTTATACATTTACAAAATCGAATAAAAACAACATCCATATATCATTATTTATTTAACGTTTCATAATCTCTACATTTATCTCGAATACCGCAAATATTGAGCACCATTTCGACCGTTCGCCGTCCACTCCCATTCGTCAAGTTCATCGTCTTCTTCTCTTGCATAAGATCTCGGTTCATTCTCCCTCTCACTCCACGATTCCTCGTTACCGTGCTCTTCAATAATCACCAAATCGTCGTCCAAATGACTCTGATACTCTTCCTCCCCCATATCTTCTTCATTCTCCTCTTCTTCTAATATACCTTCAAGAATATCATTCCTATCACGTTGCGCTTCATATTCAATTCCTTCTTCAGGGACTTCCTTTAACAACTCTCTATGAACTAGTATCTTCTGTATCTGTTTTGTTTGTTGAGCCTCTTTTTCATCTTTTACCACTTTTTTGAAATCTTTTTGCTGTTTATTCTTAATTCTACTATCTACTTTTATTTTTTTCTCATCGGGAATCTCTATTTTTTGTGCAAATAGATATTTAGGTAGATTTTGCATGGGTATTACTAAAGTTAGAGTAAGAATCGTTGATAATAAAATTATTGCTGATAATTCTTGAATATCAAACTGAAATTTAAAAATTATACGTTATAATGATTTTTTACTTATATTTCTAATATCGATATAGATTTGAAACCCAGACAAAAAGTTGTTTTAGTGTTATTGCATTAATATCGATGTCACGACAGTGCTTTAATCATCAAGTAAAATAATTGTTTATAAAGTTTAACTTGTGGTTTTGCTCGCGTTAATGTGGAGTTAACTTATTCCTTGGGAGAAGTGCTTTTTTTCTGATGGAAAGGTATTTCCCATTCTGGCAACGTATACGCAAAATTTTAAGATAATTGGTTGAATAGTTAAGTCGTGGAAGCGAAACTATCAAACAAACAAATAGAACAGTGTCCAGTATTTTCTATATTTTAAATTATTTTATACCCAGATTTAAGCCTACGCAAACTAAATTCGTTGGTTACATGTCGTGTAAAAATACTTCATACGTATCAGTTATACTCAACAATTCCTTCCAAGTATCATTTAAATATTTGTCACTTAAATTTAAAACATAACTTCTTACCAACGTTGTTAGCGTAAATTTACTCGATGTCTTCACTGTTCCAATACTTGTGATAAATATAATGAACTGGCAGAGATAGATAGCGTAGGAAAGACGGCTGATGAGTACTAATGGACGGCAACAGAATAAGCGAGACAGGAAATCTAAAAACAAATAACGTTAACTCCTTACCGCATCTGTATTAAGCAACTTCAAAGATATCGGTTAAAGTATGAAGAATTGTATCCCTGGTATCTTCACTTATTGAAATATGCAATAATTTTAAACTCTTTTAGGGGGCAGGCATTAATTACGTGAGGGTTTCAAGGAAAAAGGTGGTCATGGTGAATCTCACTAAACCTCCGTGAGAGAGAAAGGGGGTTTCAAGAAATATCATGTAATTTTTTTCGGGCAAAATATAGTGTAAAAGTGTTACGAAATCAGCTTAATTTAAAGTAACATATATTTATAGACTAAAATATACTGAAATATGACACAGTTCTGTTATATATTAAAATCTATGAATAGATGTAATATTACCTAGTTTTGATATACAGAAATGTAAATATATATAGAATTTGATGTATAGAAATAGTAAAAGTAACGAAAATGAAGCAATCTGTCCTTTTTTATAATAAATCCAATGTATTTAACCTAAAATTATTTTGAAAGATCTCACGTAAGATTAAGTAGGAGGGGAGACGATCGAGACACCATGACATCTTAATAAGGGGTAGGGATTCAAAAATCCACAAAGACACCTCACGTAACTAATGGACTACACTTTTCAATTTACAAATGAAATCTAATAATAACGTTAACTCCTTACAGCGTCTGCATTAAGAAACTTCAGAGACATCAGGTAAAGTATGCAGAATTGTATTCATTATATCCTTACTAGTGGAATATGTAACAATTTTAAAACATTTTACAATAATACAAACTCCTTGCAATGATAAAACAGAATAAAAAATTATTAAATTGATATAAACTACGTCATGTGTTAAATTTCGGAGCTTACCACTATAACCATTGTGAACTGCATAAATCACCCAAGCAATAGGTATAGCCGAAGCTATAGGAGTAAAAGCAGCATACTGTGCCGCCGAGGTAACATTGTATCGGTAGTGAGTAGATCCTGAATCAAAACCAGCCCACCAAACCAAGCTCCACAAGATACCGCTTACAACCCAACCCACGGTAAGGAAGAACTGGAAGTAATTTGAAAGTGATTAATAGGCAGAGAAAAAATAGTTAAGTATATATAGTCCGGTGAAGCGGTGAAGACATGTCAGGCCAACAGTGTAGTCAGTTAAAAAAACGTTAAAGTTAAAGTTGTTTTTTTTTCAATTTTGGCACTTGAAAAATTAATAAATTATAGTCGAAAATCGACCAGTATATAATCACTAGTATAAATAAAATTATTAAAGTCTATCGTTATGAGCATATCACCCAAAAAATTCTTCATAGATTTCGATACGATTTTTTTTAGTTTCACTTTTTAAGCCTTATTGAATATTTATTTAAAATACTTTATTACAAAAGCGTGTAAACGTCTAAGCTAGCTAAACATCTCGTCTATTTTTTTTATGTAAGCAACTCTGAATAGTATTCTTTCAATTCAAACTCATCATTCAAAAACGTTCCATTATACACAGATATTTTTCAAACAATTTGAATTTATGATTTTGTGTAGATCTTCATTTAGAAAATTTATTTATTTAAAGTAAATTATTATTAATGTGACATTTTAGTTTTACTTCTTCCAAAAAATCCATAATCTACTACGAAACATCTTTTACCGACAAATAGAGATACAATAACAAAATATGAACTGTCAACTTAGACGAGTGTTAGACAATATCTAAATTTAAATAGTGTCCATCTGTAAACAAAGGTAATAATACTCTTTTGTAATCAAACTTTTTTTACTCGAGTGTTAAATGCGTATTTAACTTTTTTGTAATATTATTGTTAATCGTTATAAAAAAAATACGATTTCATTTATTACTAGCTGATACCCTCTACATTGTCTGCGTTGTATTGCGCATACGCAACACACCTTTTAAGGAGGGGTCTCCTTGCCATAACAAGAAATACATGTCACTGAACAAATAACAATCATAGGATTTAAAAGTTTGAGACATTTGTTTAGAAAAAGACCAGTCGTACACACGTTAGAAGTTATACTTCTTTGGCGTAACAAGATAAAAATCTTTTCATAAATTTTATCTTTCGCCTTATTCTATGTTTGTAGAAAAACGACACTAACATTAGAAAAAAGGTATTTAATACATTGAAAGTTTTAATACAAAGAAACGAAATATTGACTGTAGCTAACTTCAGGGTGTCGGTTTTTCGAGACGGTGCGCGCGCACATCGTAAATATTTACTGTCATAATTTTTCCCTAACGCGCCAAAAGACGTATAACTTTAAAAATTGATTGATATAGTGGTTTTCGCTTGATGCGTACTCAACGACAAACACCTATCACTTTATTTATACCTATATAGAAGATTACCATACTTAAACTATTATTTTATAAGCATTACGCATGCAGCGTTCTTGTATGAAGGAGAGAGGAAGTAAACGAATTTGGTTTATGAACTTTGTAAGCAAAGTATATTATTCAAAGTTTCTTCCTTTATACATTATTAAGATAATATACAACGCAGACGAACTAGCGGCTATAAGCTAAGTTAGCTGATGAAATTACTTCTAAATGCGGTCACTTTTTTTTCTATTTCCACCGTCGTAGATTAAATTTGCGTCTGCATTTTTTCTTTCCGTAAACTATTTTTTATCGGAAATAAGTTCATTTTGAATTCAATTGGAGAATATATTTTTGAACATCTTACTTATCGTAAACGAAAAAATTAATTAAAAAAATAGTGGAGTTTTTCTACAAGGTAAATTATATATTACCGTATTACAACTAGATAGCATTAATCACTTAATTGTCCAAATTTATGTACTCAGTGTCAAATGTTATAAGTTACCAATTCAAATAGTTTATGATCTTATAACTACTTTGTAGTGAAACAATAACAAGTTAATAATACAAGACAATTAATTATATATTCTAATACTATGTTAGACGACTAACTCTCTCAGAGAAATTTACCTTGCCATGTTTTAGAGGGTTCTTCAGAGCTATTCCCAGTGTAATACCAATTAAATACGGTGTGGATCTATGTAAAACTGATGTGTAGCTCAAGCGTGCCGTCCTATATAGCTGGCTTACACTGTAATTTAAAACAATTTTATATCACTACATAGTATAAAACAAAGTCCTCTGCCACGTCTCTCTGTGTGCAATAAACTCAAAAACTACTGAACGGATTTTCATGTGTATTTATTTACTATTCACCAGTATATAAAGTGATTCATGAGGAAGGTCTGGGTATATAATTTGTTCAGGTTTTGTGTAAATTGGTTGAAATATAATTGTTATTGTTAATAATTGTTGGAGTCGCCTAGGAGTTTTCACCCAAACAAGCAGCCTAATAATCCCTTTGAGATACAGCAAAACAATGCATATTGGGATATTCCTCTTTTAAGGATAGCCCACTATACTCATTATATCTTCTAAAAGAATGGTGACGTACATTTCGAAAGCTATTTAGACGGATAGAGTATTAATACTTATCAACTTAAATACGTTGGTTACGAAGCTTAAATTATAATTACAAAACAGTTACAAAAAAAACTAATAAGAATCATCATAATCAATTAAAGTTATAGACGTGATTGACTATTAGTTTGATATTAAAAACATAAAAAAAAAATCATAGTATTGACCTTCTATAAATTCATACAAGTTTTGCTAACTATATGAACATGTATTCACATAGGACGGTTTACACCATTAGACTAAAATTAGTCGTAACGAGTAAACGGTCTGGTTTTTTAAAACTATTATCCATAATTTTTGTTTATATACATTTTCACATTCACGTCTTCTAGAACTTTCCATGGAGTTTTTGTGGCAAGTCAGAATCCACGCTTCGTAGTATTATTTACATAAATCTATATATATTACATTTAAACATCACTAATATTACATAATATAAAGAACACAAGATTATAAACAAAATATAGAATCCACTAAACGGCATTCCAAGATCCCGCGAGAAATTGATTTCTGGAAAATCTTAAAACATATATTCGAGTAACATGTAGTCTTTGTTTCATTAAAATCGGTTTGATTTATCAAAAAATATTGTAATTTTAATGTCGACGCGACTTAATTACGGAGATAAAAGGAGATACGCATTTAGACTTAATACATTCAGATGATTTCATTACTGACTGTTTTGTATATTAGGTTCCACGTGAACAAAGTCGCGCGCACACCTAGTAAGATATAAAACTGATCGATCTAACGCTGAATTGTGATGAATTTATGCAGTTTATTTTTGAATCGTGATATCAAAAATATGTTAGTCCATTATAAGAACATAAAAAAGACAAAAAGAAATAATTGCTGTTTATAATCGAAAAGCTGTTTTCTAATAACCGAACGCAATATTACCCACAACATATTAATTTTAATAACTCTATAATCTTATAAAACGCTATTAGTAGAATCACAAACAGGAATTTGATTTAGGTAAGATTGAAAATTGATTAAATAAAAAATCGATATATTTGACCTTTATATTTCAGATTATACTTTTAAAAATCAATCCCACTCGCAAACTACTTTAAAAAATCATACAACCGAATCTGAATGATATCTTATTGGATCTTTTGACACTACATTTCAATATTATTTTGACATAATTCAATTGAATATAATTAGCTATATATAATTATCCTTATAATTAGATCTGTAGTTCTGTTTGTGCGTTTAATAAACGAACAACTGTTTGCGAATAAAATAATAAACTACAACAGAAATGAATTTTATCATTGTAAAATGCGGCCCTCTATCAAATACAAATTAGTTCGTTAGCCTAATTAATATAGGATAACATACATCTTAATGAAATTATAATGTAGCGTATGCAATTTAATAAAAAAGAAACGTTTGTTTAGTCTACCTTAAAATATTATTAATAGTTCAAAATATTATATATTACGCTATAATTAAAATGTTCAAAATTAAAAATATTATTCAGTCATATATAATTCAGTTTAGGCCCTAAGAAGGTGCTTATGAACGTCAAAACTACCACCTGTTCGGAAAACATCTCAGCCATCGAGAAGAACCGACAAGAATCTCGATCTAGTTTATCTTTTTAACATATATATTTAAAGTACATTACGTCGCAATCGTTTTAGTGGATGTACAGAGAGGAGTAAATACTAGACATCACCATCATTCACATTTTAATCCACTCTATAACAGCCACTTGACATGGCGCTTAAACTTACAGTCAGGTAGATTGGTAACATGCTTTTGGACTTTTTATAAAACCTAACACTATTACCCAAAAAACGGTGGTTTTACTGAGTCTGAAAAAAGGAACGACCAATTTGTCACAGTTTCTAGTATTTCGATGTATTAGTTTAAATTATATGCATGCTTCATTTTTGTGGTAATATATACACAATAGCCACATTGGAGAAACTCTCTCAGGTCCTATTGTCACCACATCAAAGTCTGTAGATAAAATTGTTGAACTAGTACCCACAGCACTAAAACATATGCGATTAGTTTTCATTACAGCTGCTATATAGCTATGGAGAGAGATATGCTCAGTTTTACTAATCCGTATTACTCATATTGTGTGTTGGCCTCGAAATTTAGTTCTCGGTCAAAAAGCCATAATAATTCACATAGATATACATCTACAATAAAAATCAGTAGACAGAATCGGTAAATGTCTAATCTTTTAAAACGTCTACGGACGTTGGAGATGTTAAGTTTTTAAGTTATCAACGCTACGGAATCAAAGTCATGGGAGATTAAACACTGAGTAAGTGACTTAGATTGGATGAGGTCTACAACCAGATCTAAATAACAACATACTAGACAAATATTTAAAATACCTTGATGTTTGTTTTTCAATAGTAATGCAGACTCGTTATAATAACTTCTGCTGTTAAATAATTGGGTCATCCTTGGTTTAAATTTATCTACCCCAATATATCTGTTAATCTAGCTGTCACTAGATACTATTTATCATACCCCAAATAAACTCCAAGTTCCTCTTATAGAAACGTTAAACGTCCTAGCAATAGTACACCAGGTCCTGGCAATATAGTTAAATTGGTTCAATTTAACGAAACTAAAGCCAGAGGTAATATATTTTACGAAAGTAATAAAAGGGCATTGAAAACATTGTAGATATAAAGTTTATAATAGACTTCAATTGAGAAAATATACCTTTCTCACGTAAGAATGTGTGTATTATAAATACTTACCAGATGAATGAGTAAGTCAATCGCAAATTGTTCAAAAATGATATGTAAATAAACATGTTCCATTATCATATCGAAAATTTATCATTGACGTCAGAATACTAACCCACTTCCTTAAAAGTGACATGTATATAACTGGAATCACATACGATCGCTAATTTAAATACATTAATATCAAAGGGTAATTAATAACTTATATATACTAACACCAAAAATGCAAGCACTTTAAGTATGACGATATAGATAAGTACGGAGTATGACTTAATAGTAGGTTTAATTTTTAATTAAGTCTAAGTACAATAGCATCCCTTATCGTGACACGTATATACGAGTCACTAAAACTGACACGAAATAAGTTTTAATAATATGAACTTCCTATCCCCTGTATTCCTTTTGCAGTTCATTTTCGATCAGTACTTAATTATAAATGCGTCAAGTAAACAAGTACTCACTCTTTAAAGCCCATCTCTGATTCAAAATCAACCCGTCGAGGAATTTATATCCTTGCTCCCTGCAAACCTCTTCTTTAACAGATGCGACTGCACTTGTCAACGACAGTAAATCGCTTGCAAGCACCAACGATGATGCATAGTCCGGTGATTCTTCTATTACACGGATTTTTGGACTCTCCTTACCGTCTACACCTTCGTACGCATTATAAGACGACTTATTGATATCAATTAAATGTTTCGGTGGCTCCGTTTTATTTGCAATGAATTTCTCTATTACTTCTTTATCAATGCCCAATTTCTCAGCAGTATTCTTTAATATCTGTATATCTCGGGTATCTAAAAGCCTAAACTTTGTATCCCTTTTTAACGGAATTGGGCGAACGGATGAACGTGAAATTTGGCATAGTTAAAGTTTATATGGAGGAGAAGTGCAGAAAGCTATTTATTTTATATAAAATGCATTAGAAGTACATTAAATTAATTAAAATATGCATTACGCACATTAATGCTTTAATTTTACACAACATATACACACATGTAAATAAAAAAGACAATTTGACATCCGTCAATAAAGAACTTCAAAAAAGGTTGCGAAAGAGGTTGCAATGCTCGACTGTATGTATTATTTTACTCTTTGTCATTCTACATTCTACAATGATATAAACCCTAATAAAATTCAAACTTAAAAAAATCAATGAACTATGGTCGAATGTCGACCTCTGGGCGCCCACTAGTATCTATAAAATTGCTATAAATAATTTCAATGTTCAATTGTAAATGATGAATGACCTGACTCTGAGCTGTCTGAAAAAGACAATATAATTCAAATTACATAGATAGATACACATATATGAATTTCAATTATATTTTTCTAGGAGTTCAGTACAGCGCACGTTATACGCACCTGTTTACAGTAAACAACATATTTTTGCTAAATTTCAAGCGGACAAAGTCGCGGCTAGCAGTTACAAATTTTCTTATTTTTATTTTACAATTTTTTTTATTGAATCATTATTGGTGATGCTGCATAAATTTACGTCATTGCATAATCTATTAAATTATAGACTTTTGGTATAAAAAATATTGTGTGCAAATTTTGTTAGCTCATTAGACATATTTGATTGATGAAGGCGTTACTTTGCGGAAGTCTTTTGTGAATAGCCTTTTAAATACAAATTGGCTACTTCTGTTTGTTGTTACTTTATTTTCAAGCTACAGAAGGGCGTAACAAACATCAAACAGTTCGAGGCGGAAGTAGTAAAATAATGTCACCTATTCATTGGGCATATTTTTATTTTATTATAATTACTAGCCGGCCCAGCGGACGTTGCTCTGTCTTGATAATAAAAAAATCCTAAAAGTCAACTGCAGCACCACTTACCGGGTGAAATTAATATATATGTATATATATAAATAAGATGAGGTCTGCCGTTATGTGCACAAAAACGTTGTACGTTAAAGAGTCGTTATATAAAAAAAATCACAATATCTTAATTTCATATGAAGTGTATAAAAACTATGATTTTATAAGTACTACGCGTTCACGTGGCGTGGAGATTTGAGGCTGCCGTGGAGTAATGGGATTCGCATACACAGAAGAGGGTAGTGATCAGATAATAATGCTTACATTTTTTTTTAGCACAGAGTCTTTTTAAGTTGTTGAGACGTCATTAGTGACGGTCCCGTTTATTTTAGTTTTAATAACCTGTTTATTTATCTTTGTCGGCCTGCAAATTAAGCTAATGTTGCTATGGGGCTGGTATAGCCATAAAAACGACTAAATAAATTAAAAAAAGGAGTACAGTATAGTAAAGTCGCTCCTTTAAACTTATTGCATGTTCTCTCCTTTCTACATAAGATATATTATTAAGATAGGAAAGAACGCAGACAAATTCGCGAGTATGAGCTAGTTTATCATAAATATATTGTAGTAAATTGAATTATCTGTTTGACATATGTGTAATAGATGAGAATACTGAGATGACAATAAGGGGAGAATGAAAAAGGAGGTGGAATGGAAAGATGACGATGAATCTGTTTTCCAATTTTAATATAAAGAGGTTATACATTTACAAAATCGAATAAAAACAACATCCATATATCATTATTTATTTAACGTTTCATAATCTCTACATTTATCTCGAATACCGCAAATATTGAGCACCATTTCGACCGTTCGCCGTCCACTCCCATTCGTCAAGTTCATCGTCTTCTTCTCTTGCATAAGATCTCGGTTCATTCTCCCTCTCACTCCACGATTCCTCGTTACCGTGCTCTTCAATAATCACCAAATCGTCGTCCAAATGACTCTGATACTCTTCCTCCCCCATATCTTCTTCATTCTCCTCTTCTTCTAATATACCTTCAAGAATATCATTCCTATCACGTTGCGCTTCATATTCAATTCCTTCTTCAGGGACTTCCTTTAACAACTCTCTATGAACTAGTATCTTCTGTATCTGTTTTGTTTGTTGAGCCTCTTTTTCATCTTTTACCACTTTTTTGAAATCTTTTTGCTGTTTATTCTTAATTCTACTATCTACTTTTATTTTTTTCTCATCGGGAATCTCTATTTTTTGTGCAAATAGATATTTAGGTAGATTTTGCATGGGTATTACTAAAGTTAGAGTAAGAATCGTTGATAATAAAATTATTGCTGATAATTCTTGAATATCAAACTGAAATTTAAAAATTATACGTTATAATGATTTTTTACTTATATTTCTAATATCGATATAGATTTGAAACCCAGACAAAAAGTTGTTTTAGTGTTATTGCATTAATATCGATGTCACGACAGTGCTTTAATCATCAAGTAAAATAATTGTTTATAAAGTTTAACTTGTGGTTTTGCTCGCGTTAATGTGGAGTTAACTTATTCCTTGGGAGAAGTGCTTTTTTTCTGATGGAAAGGTATTTCCCATTCTGGCAACGTATACGCAAAATTTTAAGATAATTGGTTGAATAGTTAAGTCGTGGAAGCGAAACTATCAAACAAACAAATAGAACAGTGTCCAGTATTTTCTATATTTTAAATTATTTTATACCCAGATTTAAGCCTACGCAAACTAAATTCGTTGGTTACATGTCGTGTAAAAATACTTCATACGTATCAGTTATACTCAACAATTCCTTCCAAGTATCATTTAAATATTTGTCACTTAAATTTAAAACATAACTTCTTACCAACGTTGTTAGCGTAAATTTACTCGATGTCTTCACTGTTCCAATACTTGTGATAAATATAATGAACTGGCAGAGATAGATAGCGTAGGAAAGACGGCTGATGAGTACTAATGGACGGCAACAGAATAAGCGAGAGAGGAAATCTAAAAACAAATAACGTTAACTCCTTACCGCATCTGTATTAAGCAACTTCAAAGATATCGGTTAAAGTATGAAGAATTGTATCCCTGGTATCTTCACTTATTGAAATATGCAATAATTTTAAACTCTTTTAGGGGGCAGGCATTAATTACGTGAGGGTTTCAAGGAAAAAGGTGGTCATGGTGAATCTCACTAAACCTCCGTGAGAGAGAAAGGGGGTTTCAAGAAATATCATGTAATTTTTTTCGGGCAAAATATAGTGTAAAAGTGTTACGAAATCAGCTTAATTTAAAGTAACATATATTTATAGACTAAAATATACTGAAATATGACACAGTTCTGTTATATATTAAAATCTATGAATAGATGTAATATTACCTAGTTTTGATATACAGAAATGTAAATATATATAGAATTTGATGTATAGAAATAGTAAAAGTAACGAAAATGAAGCAATCTGTCCTTTTTTATAATAAATCCAATGTATTTAACCTAAAATTATTTTGAAAGATCTCACGTAAGATTAAGTAGGAGGGGAGACGATCGAGACACCATGACATCTTAATAAGGGGTAGGGATTCAAAAATCCACAAAGACACCTCACGTAACTAATGGACTACACTTTTCAATTTACAAATGAAATCTAATAATAACGTTAACTCCTTACAGCGTCTGCATTAAGAAACTTCAGAGACATCAGGTAAAGTATGCAGAATTGTATTCATTATATCCTTACTAGTGGAATATGTAACAATTTTAAAACATTTTACAATAATACAAACTCCTTGCAATGATAAAACAGAATAAAAAATTATTAAATTGATATAAACTACGTCATGTGTTAAATTTCGGAGCTTACCACTATAACCATTGTGAACTGCATAAATCACCCAAGCAATAGGTATAGCCGAAGCTATAGGAGTAAAAGCAGCATACTGTGCCGCCGAGGTAACATTGTATCGGTAGTGAGTAGATCCTGAATCAAAACCAGCCCACCAAACCAAGCTCCACAAGATACCGCTTACAACCCAACCCACGGTAAGGAAGAACTGGAAGTAATTTGAAAGTGATTAATAGGCAGAGAAAAAATAGTTAAGTATATATAGTCCGGTGAAGCGGTGAAGACATGTCAGGCCAACAGTGTAGTCAGTTAAAAAAACGTTAAAGTTAAAGTTGTTTTTTTTTCAATTTTGGCACTTGAAAAATTAATAAATTATAGTCGAAAATCGACCAGTATATAATCACTAGTATAAATAAAATTATTAAAGTCTATCGTTATGAGCATATCACCCAAAAAATTCTTCATAGATTTCGATACGATTTTTTTTAGTTTCACTTTTTAAGCCTTATTGAATATTTATTTAAAATACTTTATTACAAAAGCGTGTAAACGTCTAAGCTAGCTAAACATCTCGTCTATTTTTTTTATGTAAGCAACTCTGAATAGTATTCTTTCAATTCAAACTCATCATTCAAAAACGTTCCATTACACACAGATATTATTCAAACAATTTGAATTTATGATTTTGTGTAGATCTTCATTTAGAAAATTTATTTATTTAAAGTAAATTATTATTAATGTGACATTTTAGTTTTACTTCTTCCAAAAAATCCATAATCTACTACGAAACATCTTTTACCGACAAATAGAGATACAATAACAAAATATGAACTGTCAACTTAGACGAGTGTTAGACAATATCTAAATTTAAATAGTGTCCATCTGTAAACAAAGGTAATAATACTCTTTTGTAATCAAACTTTTTTTACTCGAGTGTTAAATGCGTATTTAACTTTTTTGTAATATTATTGTTAATCGTTATAAAAAAAATACGATAATTTTCATTTATTACTAGCTGATACCCTCTACATTGTCTGCGTTGTATTGCGCATACGCAACACACCCTTTAAGGAGGGGTCTCCTTGCCATAACAAGAAATACATGTCACTGAACAAATAACAATCATAGGATTTAAAAGTTTGAGACATTTGTTTAGAAAAAGACCAGTCGTACACACGTTAGAAGTTATACTTCTTTGGCGTAACAAGATAAAAATCTTTTCATAAATTTTATCTTTCGCCTTATTCTATGTTTGTAGAAAAACGACACTAACATTAGAAAAAAGGTATTTAATACATTGAAAGTTTTAATACAAAGAAACGAAATATTGACTGTAGCTAACTTCAGGGTGTCGGTTTTTCGAGACGGTGCGCGCGCACATCGTAAATATTTACTGTCATAATTTTTCCCTAACGCGCCAAAAGACGTATAACTTTAAAAATTGATTGATATAGTGGTTTTCGCTTGATGCGTACTCAACGACAAACACCTATCACTTTATTTATACCTATATAGAAGATTACCATACTTAAACTATTATTTTATAAGCATTACGCATGCAGCGTTCTTGTATGAAGGAGAGAGGAAGTAAACGAATTTGGTTTATGAACTTTGTAAGCAAAGTATATTATTCAAAGTTTCTTCCTTTATACATTATTAAGATAATATACAACGCAGACGAACTAGCGGCTATAAGCTAAGTTAGCTGATGAAATTACTTCTAAATGCGGTCACTTTTTTTTCTATTTCCACCGTCGTAGATTAAATTTGCGTCTGCATTTTTTCTTTCCGTAAACTATTTTTTATCGGAAATAAGTTCATTTTGAATTCAATTGGAGAATATATTTTTGAACATCTTACTTATCGTAAACGAAAAAATTAATTAAAAAAATAGTGGAGTTTTTCTACAAGGTAAATTATATATTACCGTATTACAACTAGATAGCATTAATCACTTAATTGTCCAAATTTATGTACTCAGTGTCAAATGTTATAAGTTACCAATTCAAATAGTTTATGATCTTATAACTACTTTGTAGTGAAACAATAACAAGTTAATAATACAAGACAATTAATTATATATTCTAATACTATGTTAGACGACTAACTCTCTCAGAGAAATTTACCTTGCCATGTTTTAGAGGGTTCTTCAGAGCTATTCCCAGTGTAATGCCAATTAAATACGGTGTGGATCTATGTAAAACTGATGTGTAGCTCAAGCGTGCCGTCCTATATAGCTGGCTTACACTGTAATTTAAAACAATTTTATATCACTACATAGTATAAAACAAAGTCCTCTGCCACGTCTCTCTGTGTGCAATAAACTCAAAAACTACTGAACGGATTTTCATGTGTATTTATTTACTATTCACCAGTATATAAAGTGATTCATGAGGAAGGTCTGGGTATATAATTTGTTCAGGTTTTGTGTAAATTGGTTGAAATATAATTGTTATTGTTAATAATTGTTGGAGTCGCCTAGGAGTTTTCACCCAAACACGCAGCCTAATAATTCCTTTGAGATACAGCAAAACAATGCATAGTGGGATATTCCTCTTTAAGGATAGCCCACTATACTCATTATATCTTCTAAAAGAACGGTGATGTACATTTCGAAAGCTATTTAGACGGATAGAGTATTAATACTTATCAACTTAAATACGTTGGTTACGAAGCTTAAATTATAATTACTTTGTAACTGTTTAAGTTACAAAAAAAAAACTAATAAGAATCATCATAATCAATTAATGTTATAGACGTGATTGACTATTAGTTTGATATTAAAGACATTTAAAAAATCATAGTATTGACCTTCTATAAATTCATACAAGTTTTGCTAACTATATGAACATGTATTCACATAGGACGGTTTACACCATTAGACTAAAATTAGTCGTAACGAGTAAACGGTCTGGTTTTTTAAAACTATTATCCATAATTTTTGTTTATATACATTTTCACATTCACGTCTTATAGAACTTTCAATGGAGTTTTTGTGGCAAGTCAGAATCCACGCTTCGTAGTATTATTTACATAAATCTATATATATTACATTTAAACATCACTAATATTACATAATATAAAGAACACAAGATTATAAACAAAATATAGAATCCACTAAACGGCATTCCAAGATCCCGCGAGAAATTGATTTCTGGAAAATCTTAAAACATATATTCGAGTAACATGTAGTCTTTGTTTCATTAAAATCGGTTTGATTTATCAAAAAATATTGTAATTTTAATGTCGACGCGACTTAATTACGGAGATAAAAGGAGATACGCATTTAGACTTAATACATTCAGATGATTTCATTACTGACTGTTTTGTATATTAGGTTCCACGTGAACAAAGTCGCGCGCACACCTAGTAAGATATAAAACTGATCGATCTAACGCTGAATTGTGATGAATTTATGCAGTTTATTTTTAAATCGCGATATCATTCCTATGATTCCGTGATATTATATCAAAAATAAGTTCGTCAATTAGAAGAACATAAAAAAGACAAAAAGCAATCATTGCTGCTTATAATCGAAAAGCTGTTTTCTAATAACCGAACGCAAAATTACCCACAACATATTAATTTTAATAACTCTATAATCTTATAAAACGCTATTAGTAGAATCATAAACAGGAATTTGATTTAGGTAAGATTAAAAATTGATTAAATAAAAAATCGATATATTTGACCTTTATATTTCAGATTATACTTTTAAAAATCAATCCCACTCGCAAACTACTTTAAAAAATCATACAACCGAATCTGAATGATAGGAACCAAACACAATAAAACATAGACTATAGAAACATGTATTTATAAAAAAGTTAACAATCATGTAAGTAAGATAAATGAATGACATCTTTTTGATGTTTGATTCCAGTACATTTAAGCTACTCGATGTGAATGTGGGCTAGACGAAGGCACATTAGAACACATATTAGTCAATTGCCCTAATCTAGTATATTTCTTGTATGATATTTTGCCTGACAGTATACCCCGTCCTTCTTATTTTAAATCTTTGCTTTTATATGTGTTTTCTCTGTTTGTCTATACTCTGGCCAATTTTATATCTACTAACAAAATTATGTAAATTTATATTTATCTATTTAAGCAGAATATCTATTGTATTTGTCCTTGGATATTACAAGGGCCTAATCTGGAAGAGCAAAATTATACAATTAATATTTAATACTACCTATAAAGTGACTCTTCCATGACTAACTTGTCACTGGTAGAATCGCAAGTCGCAAGTGTGTTTTCAGCCTGTGTATGGAGGAGGGTTAGGGAAAGGAGAAAGGGGAAGGGAAAGGGGGAAAGGACGTGGGCCTCCGGCGCTCTCACTGACCGAACGAAACGCAACAATGCAAGCACTGTTACTTCACGTCGGTGTTCTGTGAGAGGGTCGTACTACCCCGGGCGAGTCGACCCATTAATTCTGAAACTAGTAATAGCTACAGCGTGGCTCTACGACCATAATATTTAAGTTACTATTAAAGTTACTCAATATAATACAAAATTGACATTGTATTAATTTTCCCGCTTCCAAAAAAGCATTTAATCCCTAATATAAACCCTAATAATTTCAAAAAATATGACTAATGGTTAATTTATTGACCAGAAAAATATCTATTACTATTATTTACATACAATGAACTAGAGGAATGTGAATTGAGTATTACTAATGCAAGATTTGTATCTATATATATATAATAAGAATTTAAACCTAAAGTGTCGGTGTTTTTGATTTTCGTGAAAAAAATAATTGTTGCAGGTGTTCAGGAATAAGTCATAAAATACATTTCAATCATTTTTTTAAATGTCTATCTGCCTGTCTGTTTGTATGAACACGCATCACTGCTAAAGTACTGCGTTCACAATAAAACCACAAACAAAATCATAAAGCATACCTTCGAGAATAACTTAGTCTTTGTTTCATTAAAATTTGTCCACTCTATCAAAAATTATTGTAATTTTAATGACTTCACATAAGGCTCTAGGTGGAAGAAGTCGTCGGCACAGCTATTAAAATAGTATTTTAAAAAACGGCATGTTTCGTAAAGACATACGATAGAAGTGAAACTTTAGTATTACAGGGAAACATTGTAATTAAAAAATACAACAAACAACCAACGTCACGCGATGTTCCCAGGCGGTCACCCATCCAACTACTGACCGCACCCAACGTCGCTTAACTTCTATGATTTGACGAGATCCGGTGTTTTCAACACTCTACCCGACACAGTGCTTACCCCCAACACTTTTCGTCACACAAAAGTTGCCGATAAAATATTCAAAGCGCTCCTTTAAGAAGCATCGCTTCAAAGATTATTTACCTGACTCCGTGGTAAGCCAATAGTGTGAGACTATGATCACGAACTGTAGTATATCTTGAATAAGCAGCTATAATGTGTATGGCTGGTAGCGCTAATTTGATGAGACCGCTCTTTTCTTGCATCAACCAAACTATTATAGCACCGAATATCGTTAACTGCATATCCAGAGCAAGTCCACTATAATATTTAATAATGGATTTCCGCAAAGTGACGCCTTCTTCAATCAAATGTGTGACAAGAACTAATAAGGCTACGCTTTTCACACATTACCAAATATCATGTATCTTTTTCCCTCACCCATATGTCGTTAATATTTATCTAACTTATTTTTAATTTTAATGTGTGAAAACTGTACAACGCTGCATGAAGCCCAGGCGTTTCTGCAATTTTTGCGATATTGAGTTTTGATAGTATGTATGCCGATAACTACTAATCAAAAAACGAATTGGACGTACTTCGTTAAAGGCTCACACTAACAAATGTCTTTTCTCCAATTCATATTATAACTTAATTTTCTTGCGGCGGCAAAATTGTAGTTTCAAGTTTTTCCAGAGAAACAACGAATCATGCCATGGGCCGTTTAACTTCATATCTCCAAAGTCAAAAAAGGAATTCCCGCTGACCCACAAAAGTATAAAAAAAAGAGTATGGTAATTTTGTCTCTCACTTGTCCAGTATCAAAAATTATGCTTAGTATTATTTAAAGCCGTAGAGTGAAAATAAACCTTGAGTAATTATAATTAAAGCAAAGTTTGTGTCCAATTTATTAAACGAAAAAGCGACTTCGATCTTATGAAAATCACTTTTATTATTTAATTTAGGTTTTATTTTATTTTTTCAATTGTATTTTTGCCGTTACTACTTAACCCTTACAAGCGTTTTACCGATTTCAAGTTACATTTAAATTTTATCATTAGAGCTTAGCCAGTACGAAAAGCTTAATGATAGGTAATTTAACCAGTACCAGCGAAATCTCGTCAGCTTAGCCGTTTCTTAAATTAGCTGCCACAAACCGCAAACAGTTAAATTGTATCAGATATAGGTTACCATATAATGGGAATCATTTTTATTTTGCATACTAGCAACTAGATTTTCAAAAACCTGGGAAGGTAATCGATTAACTAAGTAAATCTTATCGTCAAGATTTATACACTCACGAGGAGAGATCACCATATTTATGGGTTAAAAAGAAATTGACACTTAATTAATATAGAAAAAATTATAATCTGCTTGGTTTTTTTATTGTGATACATGCTTTATAAACGAAAATAAATGCAATAAATATTTAAATGTTTTAAATTCCCTCTTTATCTAACTTCAGTATCTAACATTAGAGTTAATTATTCTAACGATTTACGATGGTTTCATCAATGATATAAGCTATTATAATGGATAACACAATGATATAAGCTATTATAAACCGTGTAAAAATATAAAATGTTGTTTTTAATTGTAAAATCTTATTGTTCCTATTAATTTCCACAAGTTTCTAAACAACTTTGTTTATAACAATTTGGAATATTATGCGAGTATCAATTAGTACATTTATTTATAAGCCATAAAATACAATTCTAATAATATAAGAATGTTATATATAAATCTAGGAGTATACTATAAAAAAGGTTAACAATTTACATTTTAAAACAAAACGCCTGATGCATTCTTAATAGCAAAGTTTATGTTTATTGTAATATTGGTGTTTTTTTCAAACTGACCACGCTATTGACCAACAAGGTCTTACCAAATTAATCGGACTACTGTATTATTGTTTATAAAATGTGTAAACAAAGTTATAGGATTGTAGTTAATAAATTATAGCTTATTATATTAACTAGCGAGCCCGGAAGACGCTGTACCGCGCTGATTATAAAAAATCCTTAAAAAATACCAAATACCAAAACGTTCCTCATGAATTACTTTATCCACTGGTGAAAACCGCATGAAAATCCGTGCAGCAGTTTTTGAGTTTATCGCGAACAGACAGACAGACAGACGAGGTAAGGGGCTTTTTTGTACTATGATTCATAATTATATTACCCAGTATTCTTAGAAATCTAAATATGAAATTATTACTTTTTAAATACTAAAGTCTGCCTTTCTAGAAATTTCTCTAGACGATTTCAATCTATAAATTTTCTGAAAACCTATCCGAATACTCAATAAATTTTCTTTTGATTATCACATTAAATGAAAGCAGATTTATCTAAAAGGAATTGACAATGAAAATTTAGTAATATTTTAAGAAACCGAAGGATGCCTTATTTGAGATCGCATTCGGACATTGCCTCGATGGACGTAGGTTCAAATCCTAACAACTGAGTTAGGGTTTTTGGTGATGGTAAACATCTTGATGAAGCTATAGCATGATGGTAGGGGTTTTTCTAACTCCTCCTGGGTAGCTACCAGCCTTAAGTTCAAAATCTATCGCCAAGCACATGTTGGTGTGTTCCGGCAGCAACCCTTGAGATCCAGCGCTAGATTTAGTGTGTTTACCATCTTCGTTTACTATAATGCGGTTGTAGTCAAATGCTAAAATCTATAAAGTATATAAAAAAATCGTTGACTGTATGTTGAAGTTATACTACTTTTGGCGCGTTAGGGAAAAATGATGAGAGTAAATTTTTACGATGCGCGCGCACACCGTCACACCCTGAAGTTAGCTATAATCAAAATTTTGTTTCTTTGTATTTCTTGTTCGTATTTCTTTGTATTAAAACTTTCAATGTATTAAATACCTTTTTTATATTGTTGGTGTCGTTTTTACAAACCTGCGTTTGTAAGGCGAAAGATAAAATTTTTGAAAAGATTTTTATCTTGTTACGCCAAAGAAGTATAACTTCTAACGCGTGTACATAAGTACATACACTCTATTTTTTTGTAAGAACCTCAGTCAGAGGAGGATAAAATAACATTTATTAAAAGTTCAACAAAATATATATATTTTATAGTTACAGTTACTTTTTTCTATTACCTCAAATACCGAAATAATAGACGCTTCGGTGCCCCCGTGTCGCTGTCAACGCATATTCGATAAGCGGACAACGTCCCGCTGAGGAGTAAGAAGCAGTCTGTGAATATCCAACCAGCGCGGCACCACGACCATACTGCTGAACTCACCATCTGTAGATATAAATTAAACAATACGTAAAAAATCATTTACATACAAATAACATAAAATAATCCGTCCAATCTCAAAAACGGCTCAACTAATTTTGACCAGACTGTTACTGGCAGATAGCCGGACCCTGTACAGTATTATCTATATTACTACATATCATTAGATAATAGAAACAAAGCATTAAATACTAAAAACAGCAAAAACTTGGTCATTCCATGTTGCACGCTCACTAAGACGAAAAACATTTTTTAGGTAAATAATGTTAGGTTTTATAACTAAGTCTCAAAGTACATCACCGATTTGCCGGATAGTGAGTTCAAGTACCATGTCAAGCGGGTTTTAACGTCTAAAGGCTATTTATTATAACGTGGACCAATATGTGAACGATGGTGACAACTGACGCTGCATTCTGTGCATCCACTAAAAACTAATGTAACTATTTATGTTTTGTAAAAATACATAACATGAATAAACCAGATGGAGTTTCTTCCCGGTTCTTCTCGATGAGTGAGTTGTTTGTCAGAACCGGTGGCAGATTTGATGTTCATAAGCACCTTTTCAGAACCTAAATTGAATAATGAATTATTTGATTTTGATTGCACTTTCTCAGAACACGTTCATTTTCGTTCACGCGATATATCTAACAAGTTTCTATTATCATCAACCTGTAAGAGACCAACTATAAACCTCTTCTCTAACGAAGGTGTGGACATTATCACTACGCCAGCCTACTACTCATTGGTGACTTCAAAGTCTGAGAAATTCACAGTTCTGTACTTTCCCGCATACGGTGGTACTCAATCAAATCAGTCAAATGCTATTAACCAACGATGACAACGTTTAAAAAAAGTAATATAAAATCGGTAAAAAAATATAAAGGTCATGTAATAATATCGAAATTACAATTAAACCATAAAAACTAACTAACAGTTAACACATAGGAAACATGTACTTCACATGAATAAAAATAGTATTTATTACGAGAATTATTAACCTTAAAATGACTAGTTGTAAATCAAACTGCCTCACGAAATCATATACTGCAGTTTTAAATAAATAAATGCGTACAATATAGAATGTAAAATATATGCCTATCTATACAACTAGTCTTATGGACATTAACAATAATGATTCCTTCCAAAACCATCTCACCTCTAGGTAAAAGCCTGAAGGTTAATGCACGTCCAGTTATCACTTTTTTTTTTAACTGACAACGCAATTGGCCTAACAAGTCCTTAACAGCTTCACCGGACTACAGTCCAACTATCACGTCAGCCTACAATATATTAGCAATTAAACAAAGAGAAATCAGTAAATTCTGGATTCTGCTAATTTATAATGATCAGTGTTTCAAGCATTAACGTTTCTTATAGCCACTAGTGTTACACCAGTTAATTTAATAGAGTAAAAATACACGAAAATATAGATATTTCTTCGAAACAATTCGATTCTTTAAATAGAGAACCTCAGGCCGATATTCCAACAATACAACAGTTTGTTTATCCGGACGTTTGGCCTATAAAAATTTCATAAAGTCATCGCACTCAAAGGGTAATGCTGCCGTTTAAGTCACATTGTAGATATATAATATTTCATAAATTGCATTAATCGTTAAATTAATTTGATACCAATCTAAATACCAGAAATAATAGACAGTAAATTGTAAGCAGTGCCCGCAATAATTTCAACAAATGTAATGGCAAAATGCCAAGCAACACAATAAGGTGTAAAAACACAAAAGAATTTAATTATACTTAGAAAATAACGAAACTGATCTTTATTTCATCGAGATAAGACTTATCGATGATAACAATAATATCTTGATATTAATTTTGAACTCATTAAATAGAATCATGGTGCCGTCGTCGCGTATGGGAATAGTTTCGTACAAATTTTATTTTTAAAATCTAAATTTATTAAACCTTAGTTTATTAAAAGACTATACAACTCGAACACAAAACAAAAACAAATCAATTTTACCGCTCTAGCATATTACCAAAATGTCCTTGTAAAGTTATCACAAATTTACCATTACCTTGTATTTTGAAAATTTTAAATGTTAATTTGTAGACGACATGATTAATTGTCATTTTATATAGTTTTGACATCGTCACAAAACAAAGAAACTCACTGTTGGCACTTTATATAGGTATTAAGTAAATTGCAACCAACACAAAGCCAGTCCAATATAGTTCATTGTTGGACTATAAAAAGATTAAACTAAAACTGTCCAGGGATTTAACTGCACTAGAACTTCCATATAGTGAAGAAGAAGCACTTGATATTTATTAAAAGTAATTAATAGATATCCAAATCATCCAGAAATTAATTTTGTCATATCATAACTGAGCTCTTCATCTAAGATAGTTTGCAATTCGAAAGGCAAATTTTTAGACTAGGCTGAATATATATAAACCCACGCCAAAGTACCATAAAATCTAATAACTTTGTGTTAGCATGGAGTACAATCAATAGCTTTATTGATAACATATTTCATAATAATGAAGGTACAAAGAATGATACGTATGTACATTTAAACATCTAGCTTGAAATGTGACTTACCTCTGTAATCTTTAGTCGATTAGTATAAGGCATAACAGCAACTGGCAGGAACTTGTGAGCAATCAATAAGGCTATTGTGGCAATTGCCCTAACTCCATGTATGCAAGAAATATCATCATTTGATCCCGGTGCCGTGAGTTTATTCATTGTGTGATATAGAGAAAAAACGCTTAATAAATCGTCTGAAAAAAGAACATGGCTTTTAAACATTTTTAAATGTAGATTTTAAACATTCCTTACAAAGAGTTGTAAGCCATAATTAAATGCTGACAAATAACTTAAAATATCTAATTTTTATTAACTGTTAAGCTGATCATCCTACACCGTCTAGAGCAAACCATACTACACTTAGCTTATCTACAATAACTATTGTAAAATAGCAAAAATCGAAAGAAAATTGTATCTATTTAAATCATAAATACCTGATTGCTTAATCGCTTTTTCCTCTTTAGTTTTCGTCTCTTTGTAATCGTATTCTGTTTTATCCCATGATTCGACCACTTTCCCTGTTTCTTCGGCCTGTCTTCTTGAAATATAGTCTTGAACTGTCGCCACACAAACCAGCACAATGATGACACCATAGAATGACCTAATCATGTCAATCACAGAGAACATATTATTTAATGATAATTTATCACAATGTCTAAAAGCTTTATTTTAATTAACTTTCTCAGTAACAAAGAAATACAAACATAAATCAGATAATCTAAACTTTTGAAGGTCTTATTTTACGCAAAACTAATGATTCAAAAATTATATTACATTACATTACATACAAAGAAGGCTTAACTGATAAACTTACAATGTCAGAACAGTTGGCAGTTCCAGCCATTTCTCCCACCGATCTGCACCTTTCTCGATCTGACAATCCTGTTCATTAACTTTGATTCGTAAGACCACACCGGTCGTACGTTGATAATGTCGGATGGCATCTCTAAGGATTACTTCCACGTCCTCAGGCTGACAAGGAGAAGGCACGCAAACACCCCAGCTTAGCGTTGAAAAACGAGGCACGAAGTGACCTGGCTAAACGAATAATTAAAACGCTTTCTTGTGTTTATTTCAACTCCCAGGGTATTACATTTTTGTTTAAAAATCAAACTATTGCATATTTTAATACATACATTATTCAAAATAACTACTAATTTTGACGTAAACTTAAAATAGTAATATACACCTATGCACAAACTCAAGAGAAAATCACTTAATCACAAAAAATCAAGCTATTGCATATTTTAATACATACGTTATTCAAAATAACTACTAATTTTGACGTACACTTAAAATAGTAATATACACCTTAAAATCTTAAGAGAAAATCACTTAATCAACATTGTTTTAACAATATAAATAAACAAACAGGAACTCAGTTAACATTATGTAAAGTGCCTCATTTACCAATAAATGTTAACAAACCACATTTTTGGCACTGGAACACAGCAACCTGAATACTGGGGCCTTGGCGATGGTGCTTCCATAGTTATAACTTTCACAGCCTCTACGATTCTTAAAGCAATTAAGTATAACTTTTTCATAACACCTAATTATAGAGTATATTTTAACTAACTCTAACAGTAAATATTGCAAATGAAGTATGATTTACAATACTCACATCATCGATGCGACTTTTGATTAGGTTTTTCGCTTGCGCCAAGTGCACTGGTATTTCCAGTTCTGAGTGTTCTGCTTTCACGTCAACCAACGCCAAGCAGTACTTCCCCTGAACTTTAACCACGCTGCCTGTATCCAGTTGAACGCGGGCACGGCTCGCCAAACACTGCTCGAAGTCACCAAGCTGAATCCCATTACCTTGCAGTAATCCCGAGGGGATCTTAGCTGTTGCGTCAAGCACTGTAATAAAGAATTCCCAAAGTTCACTATTGTTAATGCTTTGGGGAACAATTATTAATTTATATACTTCGTAATGCTGAAGTACCGACCTCGCTGTGTCAACAGTTCTCTTTTGTTTGATGTTGACTAAAGTAATTTAGTGTAACGTACATACTGAAAATTTAAAATCAATTTATCACTTATTGTCAGGTGCATTAGGTCCAAATTGAATTGTTCTTGATTATTATCATGCTATAAATAATGAAGTAAATTATATGTATGAAGGATCACCCATGTTTCATTAAGGAATCATGCTTTTTTATTTAATACATTATAGCAGAAGATTTTTAAATAATTCCAATACAAAGATGTACTAAGTAACTCGAAATAATTGTAATATGTAGTATAATTATAAACATAATAGAAAAATATGTCAAATGAAATAGATAAAGAATGCTTAAATTAAATACTTACTATTTAAAGCCCATAATTTAGTCCCACGCAATTGTCTCAACATAATTTGTCCATGACGCCGGCATTCTGGGTTATGGACGCGAGAAAAATTTGGCGCAAAAGTCGGAAGAAACGTGTAAAAATCTTCGAATTCGCTTTTGAGTAGGTTCCGTCTATTTAGTGCGTCTGTAATATGTTTTAAATTATATTCACCTTTAGAATAACTCTCTTGGCTTTCAAAAGACTTTTCGTTCGCTACTTTTTGTTCTTGTTTGCCACCTTTAGCTTCATTTTCCAATCTTAAGTCATTTTCAATTTCATCCTTTTTTGGTTTTTCTTTGGTAATCTGACTACCTTTAGAAAGTTTTATCGCTTCATTGATTTTATCTTTATGATCTTGAGTAGATTTTATTTCTATTGGATTCTCTAATTGTATATTTAACTTAATCGTTTCTTTTTTCGTCTTTCTTTCATCTCTTTCGTCTACTTTCTTTTCAACACTTTTTTTAATATTCATATTATCTTGTTTATCAATTTTATTTTCTATGATGTCTTTGTTTACAGCTTCTGGTTTTCGAAACTCTGGTGATGTTTGTACGTTCTTATGTGTTGCACTTTTATGAAAATCATCGTGACTTTTTTTCTCGATATTTGTTGATTTCTGATCTATATTGTTTATACTCTTTTCATAACCTAGTATTTTATCTGGTTGTATTTTTGAAATAGATTTGGTGCGGTTTTTAGTTATATTATCTTCAAAACCGTCATCACTTTTCGTGGTTATTTCTTTGTCTTTTGTTTCTTTGGAATTGTATTTTATTTTTATATCACCTTGAATGACTTTAAGACTTTCTTTGATATCATTCGTAACTCTCGTTGTAAAGTTAGAATCTTTTTTTGTAATTTCATTACTTACCTTATTGTCATCGTCGTCATTTTCTATATCACTATCTTCGTCATACTCGTCTTCATCATCGTCGTCACTATATGCATAATTATAATCATTTTTTTCACTACTTATGTCTTTGTGTAAATTTTTATTAATGTCTTTTGATGTCAAGATACTCGTTTTATATCGTTTTGATAAGTTTTCTGTTATTTTGTTCCGAATCTTTTCATCCTCATAGTCTATATTTTTTACGTTAATGTGTGTTTTTTCTACTGATAATGGCTTTTGTGAGGTTTTTATTTTACTATCTTTTAATTTAGTTACCACATCATTAATTTTTTTGCCTGTATCAATATTTATATCATCGTCAACATCATCTTCTTCTGAAATATAGGAATTCAGAACATTATATTCATGTACAGACTGCTTTGGTGCTTCAGATTTGTGCTTTAAATCACTAAATTTAAATTTTCTTTCAACATGACTTCTAATTTGAATTTTACTTTCATCATCTGTATCATATTTATTCTTACTTGTAGATTCTGTTTGCTTAGAAGGTTCGTTTTTAATATTGTCAGAGTTAATTTCAGTTTTCTTTTTCAATTCAAAAGCTTTAGACTTTCTTAACAAACTTGGTGTTTTCAATGGTTCATCTTCATCATCATACTCATAGTCCTCATCATCACTATCATCCAAATCTTCAACATATTCGTCTTTTTCTTCATCTTCTTCGACATCAGACCCGTCGTCACCAAACAAATTCCAAAAGGATCTACTAATTATTTCTAATTTTTCTTCCAACTTATTTAAAGCTTCTTTCGGGTATTCGGGAAATTTAAGGAAGCTAAAATCTTCATTGTCTTCTTCAGACTGTTCTTTGTTGTTCGATGACTTTACAGTAACTTTGTTTAAATTAGAGCTTTGTTTGTCATGTAAACCTTTTCTCGATGCTTCATTAATACGTTTATTATTTTCAATACCACTGTTCCACTTATCACCAAACTTTACGTCACAATTTTCACAAGATTCTGGTTTTTTTGAGCCGTCATGGGAACTTTTGGGCGGATCGCGTACACGGAATCCGGTTATCAATGTAGTTAAGCAGATTAAAATTAGAGCTAGCGTCCATCGGTGGGCCATGATCTACGCGTTGATCGTTCACCGCGTCATATTCGAACTGGAGCGTCTCATGCACAGGCCCTGGCGTTTATTTGTGACTCATTGAGCCGGGAATCTACAATGATGTTACGCGGTCTAGGTTATGGGTTAGTAGAGTAAACTGAAGAGATATTTAGTTAGAATAGGTGCGTTTCAGAGGTTAATGCTAGCGTACTGACGGTCGAGCTCAGACGATGGCATACGTCCAAGACCAGTGTAAAAATAGTGTTGTTGTAAACGTTCGTCGGGCGGGCGATTCGGATTGATGATAAGGTTGACTAGTTCATTGCAATTTATAATTAAAAAATCATTTAATTTTATCATTGTAATGATAAATTAAATTTAATATTAAATCTATTTATGAATGGATTTTATATATGAGACAGCAACATTCGATTAAGAGCTCTAGTAAAAAGGGTTCTTCACATGTTGGTTTTTGTTATTAAGAACAAAGAAATTTATATTGATTGGTATGCATCCTAAAATGTCTAAATGAGTATTAAAAAAGGAATAAAGAAATTAAATGCGAATTGATATAATGTCGTGTACAAATTAAAGCGATTTGATGCTTTCTTTCTATTTTTGTTCGGGTACTATAATTATCGCGTACTTTATTCAGTTAAAGAAACAAGGCCGGACGCATACTAGTCCTATTTATGTTTTTATTTTTTTCATAAATATCTTTTTAATAGACTTCTTAATGCTACAATAATAGATTGTTACGGACGCGTTAAAAGCGTGTGGAAATTCCGTGACAGCTAAATATTTTCTAATAGATGTGATTAATTAACTAATGTAGTACTAAGAAGTACTAAGACTAAGAAGTAATTCCACGTCTAGGTATTATTAAGATAGATTGAAATGCACGACATACATTGAGAAAAGAAAACAAAGTAGTAAATTTAACAAGTACCTTAAATCTCGGATTTATCGGCTTAAAGTAATCACAAAAAATATATCACTATCAACAAAGTCCTCTGCCTCGTCTGTCTGTCTATTCGCTTTTCTTTTTTTTCTCTGACTACGCTATTGTCCCGATATGGTCTTTACAGCTTCACCGGACTAGGCTCTGTCTGTTCGCGATAAGCATAAAAACTACTGAATAGATTTTCACGCGGCTTTCACCAGTAGATAAAGTAATAGAGAAAAGTTTAGGTAAATAATTTGTCAAGGTTTTTTTTATTATCAGGGCAGGACAACGTCCGGCGTACCTAGTAGTATATAAAGTTTTTGTTTTTATTTTTATATATATCATAGGAGGCAAACGAACAGGTGGGTCATCTGATGTTAAGCGATCACCACCGTCCATAGACACTTGCAACACTAGGGGAGTCGCAAGTGCGTTGCCAGCCTGTGTGGGGGGGAGAAATGGTTAGGAGGGAGGGGATAAGGGAAGGGGAGCTGGGCCTCCGGCGATCTCACTGACCGAACGAAGCGCAACAATGCAAGCATTATTACTTCACGTCGGTTTTCTATGAGAGGGTGGTACTACCCCGAGCGAGCCGACCCATTCATGCTGAAACCAATAGCTTCAGCGTGACTCTACTAATTGTATTAAAATAATTAAATTCATATTTTATTTGTTTTAAGTTTCATATATTGATAATATTAGTGATATTATAAACGCGAAAGTGAGTTTGTTTGTCTTTATGTTACACTTTCACACCTAAACTAATTATGCCAATCATGCTAAAATCTTGTATACGTATTGTCAGGGAAACGAAAAAGGATATAAGGTACTCTTCATTCAAAAATACAGTACTGTTCAAGAAGGATAGATTATATCTACGTTAACGCTAGCAAAGACGCGAGTAAAAGCTAGTGTTAGACATATAACTACACTAAACATATAATGCGTATTATAAATATAAATTAAAAGTTAGTTTTCATTGTAGAGTGTTCAAGTAATATATAAAACTTTTATGTTGAATAAAGCGCCTGCAAAAGAATTATCAACAACTGAGCCCTCATATCGCGTGACTACGTTAATTATAACAGGCGTTTTAATATACAATTAGTACACACAGACTGTAAAATAAATATGAAACATTCTGAAAAGAAAACAATTTTTGAATTAAGCGTTTATACTAAATAATAAACTGTTATTATTTTAAACGGAATATTGAATTAATGTAAAGACAAAATATGAACTAAGATGATTTTTGATGTCCACATAGGTATCTATTGTTGAAAGCAAAGCAGTCAGCGAATTCTTCTCTTTCTCGAACTGTGAAAATATAAAATTGTCTACATTCCAGTGCGCTTTTTTGTATCTATTCTATGAAATCGTGTTGGACTTTCTCTCTGTAAAGACCAACGCGTTCAGCTTCGTTTCTTTGTTAGCGCGTTTGACTTGCTTCCTAAACATGCGTGTTTCACTCTAGCTTTCAGTGAGAGCACCGGACGCCCACCTCTCTCCCCTCCCCCTCCCCTTCCGCTTCTCTTCCTCCCCCTCCAACACAGGCTGGCAACGCGCTTGCGACTCCCCTGGTGTTGCAAGTGTCTATGGATGGTGGTGATCACTTAACATCAGGTGACCAACATCTCCATTTGTCTACTATGAAATAAAAAATAAAAAAAATAGCTTGTGATGGCTTACTTGAAAGACTGCGTATATTTAGCTTAATATTACTTACTAACCCTTAAGCTAGAATAAAAAATAGTTTTATTATTTGTGTCTATTGATGAAATGGTGAAGAGTCTATATAATCCGATTCCCATCGGCTTCCCATTAAGAATTGGCATATAAAGTAAGTACTTAAGGACGTGTACGCCAAAGGTAATTTGGTATTTTCGATTGTTATCCATAGTACGTGCTGTGTTAGAATATACGTATTTTAAAAGAGGAAACGAGAAAGGGCGACCTTATAATACCCCCAAATTAAAAATTCTATTTACAGTACTGTTTTAATAGGTACATACAACTATCTTTAGTTTTTAACGCTTAAGATCGTATTTTGAAGGGTGATTTGATACATTAGTTTGCGAGCTCGGTTTTAAAGTTTTGTAATTGTTTTATTGTGATATTAGCGGGCTCGGTGGACGTTGCCCCTGGTAATAAAAAAATCTTGACAAATTATATACGTAAACCTTCCTCATGGATCACTTTATCTACTGATGAAAATAGCATGAAAATCCTTATCTGCTGATGAAAATAGCATGAAAATCCGTTCAGTAGTTTTTGGGTTTATCGCGAACAGTCAAACAGACAGACAGGCAGACGCGGCAGAGGACTTCGTTTTATAATATGTAGTGATGATTGTATTATGAATCATCATGAGTTCGTACTATTTGTGATTTTTGAGTATGTGTGTGTAAATGTGGCTGTGTGTTTATAGGTGTATCTATGTATATATTTCTTCATATTTAAACCCACGAATATAACTTATTCATATGAAAAAGTATCAATAAAATCGGTTCAAAATTGGCGAAGATATCAATAAACTTTTTTTTAAGTCGGTTAAAAAGTCAAAACAAGTACAAGTTACGGTCACTTTTCATGTAAAATTGTTTCTTTGTCATTTACAAAGATACACGCTGTACATTCCAACGATATCCTTCTAATGGCAGTGATGCACGCTTTCGCAACTTAACCCTGTCCCACGATTAGAACTGACTGTAATGTACACAAACAAAAGTCATTGTATTTTAATCCGAGTCAGTTTATTGTAGCATTACAAAATTTGGAACAATTGGTAATAATGACCTAGAGATTGTTAATTGTTTTCGATTACACTGGGTTTATTTACTATGATATTAATTAAATCATATTTTTTTATTTACACGAAAAATTTTTTTTTTTAATTCGCTCTAAAAAAAAGTCCCGGTTTTATGAATTCGAAATATTAGGTCTTTACCTATGAAATTGCCGTTTTGTGTGAAAAACTTTAAACGAATTTTCTTCACTTACTTGAAAGACTGCGTATATTTAGCTTAATATTACTTACTAACCCTTAAGCTAGAATAAAAAATAGTTTTATTATTTGTGTCTATTGATGAAGTGAAGAGTCTATATAATCCGATTCCCGTCGGCTTCCCTTTAAGAATTGGCATGTAAATTAAGTACTTAAGAACGTGTACGCCAAAGGTAATTTGGTATTTTCGATTGTCATGCCATAGTACGTGCTGTGTTAGAATATACGTATTTTAAAAGAGGAAACGAGAAAGGGCGGCCGTATAATACCCCCAAATTAAAAATTCTATTTACAGTACTGTTTTAATAGGTTTTAATAAGTTAGACATACAACTATCTTTAGTTTTTAACGCTTAAGATCGTATTTTGAAGGGTGATTTGATACATTAGTTTGCGAGCTCGGTTTTAAAGTTTTGTAATTGTTTTATTGTGATATTAGCGGGCTCGGTGGACGTTGCCCCTGGTAATAAAAAAATCTTGACAAATTATATATCTATATTTTTTACGTTAATGTGTGTTTTTTCTACTGATAATGGCTTTTGTGAGGTTTTTATTTTACTATCTTTAAATTTAGTTACCACATCATTAATTTTTTTGCCTGTATCAATATTTATATCATCGTCATCGTCATCTTCTTCTGAAATATAGGAACTCAGAACATTATATTCATGTACAGACTGCTTTGGTGCTTCAGATTTGTGCTTTAAATCACTAAATTTAAATTTTCTTTCAACATGACTTCTAATTTGAATTTTACTTTCATCATCTGTATCATATTTATTCTTACTTGTAGATTCTGTTTGCTTAGAAGGTTCGTTTTTAATATTGTCAGAGTTAATTTCAGTTTTCTTTTTCAATTCAAAAGCTTTAGACTTTCTTAACAAACTTGGTGTTTTCAATGGTTCATCTTCATCATCATACTCATAGTCCTCATCATCACTATCATCCAAATCTTCAACATATTCGTCTTTTTCTTCATCTTCTTCGACATCAGACCCGTCGTCACCAAACAAATTCCAAAAGGATCTACTAATTATTTCTAATTTTTCTTCCAACTTATTTAAAGCTTCTTTCGGGTATTCGGGAAATTTAAGGAAGCTAAAATCTTCATTGTCTTCTTCAGACTGTTCTTTGTTGTTCGATGACTTTACAGTAACTTTGTTTAAATTAGAGCTTTGTTTGTCATGTAAACCTTTTCTCGATGCTTCATTAATACGTTTATTATTTTCAATACCACTGTTCCACTTATCACCAAACTTTACGTCACAATTTTCACAAGATTCTGGTTTTTTTGAGCCGTCATGGGAACTTTTGGGCGGATCGCGTACACGGAATCCGGTTATCAATGTAGTTAAGCAGATTAAAATTAGAGCTAGCGTCCATCGGTGGGCCATGATCTACGCGTTGATCGTTCACCGCGTCATATTCGAACTGGAGCGTCTCATGCACAGGCCCTGGCGTTTATTTGTGACTCATTGAGCCGGGAATCTACAATGATGTTACGCGGTCTAGGTTATGGGTTAGTAGAGTAAACTGAAGAGATATTTAGTTAGAATAGGTGCGTTTCAGAGGTTAATGCTAGCGTACTGACGGTCGAGCTCAGACGATGGCATACGTCCAAGACCAGTGTAAAAATAGTGTTGTTGTAAACGTTCGTCGGGCGGGCGATTCGGATTGATGATAAGGTTGACTAGTTCATTGCAATTTATAATTAAAAAATCATTTAATTTTATCATTGTAATGATAAATTAAATTTAATATTAAATCTATTTATGAATGGATTTTATATATGAGACAGCAACAATCGATTAAGAGCTAGTAACAAGGGTTCATCACATGCTGGTTTTTCTTATTAAGAACAAAGAAATTTATATTGATTGGTATGCATCCTAAAATGTCTAAATGAGTATTAAAAAAGGAATAAAGAAATTAAATGCGAATTGATATAATGTCGTGTACAAATTAAAGCGATTTGATGCTTTCTTTCTATTTTTGTTCGGGTACTATAATTATCGCGTACTTTATTCAGTTAAAGAAACAAGGCCGGACGCATACTAGTCCTATTTATGTTTTTATTTTTTTCATAAATATCTTTTTAATAGACTTCTTAATGCTACAATAATAGATTGTTACGGACGCGTTAAAAGCGTGTGGAAATTCCGTGACAGCTAAATATTTTCTAATAGATGTGATTAATTAACTAATGTAGTTACTAAGAAGTCGTAATTCCACGTCTAGGTATTATTAAGATAGATTGAAATGCACGACATACATTGAGAAAAGAAAACAAAGTAGTAAATTTAACAAGTACCTTAAATCTCGGATTTATCGGCTTAAAGTAACCACAAAAAATATATCACTATCACAAAGTCCTCTGCCTCGTCTGTCTGTCTGTTCGCTATTTTTTTTTTCTCTGACTATGCTATTGACCCTACAGGGTCTTTACAGCTTCACCGGACTAGGCTCTGTTTGTTCGCGATAAACATAAAAACTACTGAATAGATTTTCACGCGGCTTTCACCAGTAGATAAAGTAATAGAGAAAAGTTTAGGTAAATAATTTGACAAGGTTTTTTTTATTATCAGGGCAGGACAACGTCCGCCGTACCCAGTAGTATATAAAGTTTTTGTTTATTTTTTATATATCATAGGAGGCAAACGAACAGGTGGGTCACCTGATGTTAAGCGATCACCACCGTCCATAGACACTTGCAACACTAGGGGAGTCGCAAGTGCGTTGCCAGCCTCTGTGGGGGGAGAAATGGTTAGGGGAAGGGAAGGGGAGCTGGGCCTCCGATGCTCTCACTGACTGAACGAAACGCAACAATGCAAACACTGTTACTTCACGTCGGTTTTCTATGAGAGGGCGGTACCACCCCGGGCGAGCCGACCCATTCATGCTGAAACCAGTAATAGCTTCTGCGTGACTCTACTAATTGTATTAAAATAATTAAATTCATATTTTATTTGTTTTAAGTTTCATATATTGATAATATTAGTGATATTATAAACGCGAAAGTGAGTTTGTTTGTCTTTATGTTACACTTTCACACCTAAACTAATTATGCCAATCATGCTAAAATCTTGTATACGTATTGTCAGGGAAACGAAAAAGGATATAAGGTACTCTTCATTCAAAAATACAATACTGTTCAAGAAGGATAGATTATATCTACGTTAACGCTAGCAAAGACGCGAGTAAAAGCTAGTGTTAGACATATTACTACAACAAATATATAATGTGTATTTGATATTTAATCAAATAAAAGTTAGTTTTCATTGTAGAGTGTTCAAGTAATATATAAAAGTTTTATGTTGAATAAAGCGCCTGCAAAAGAATTATCAACAACTGAGCCCTCATATCGCGTGACTACGTTAATTATAACAGGCGTTTTAATATACAATTAGTACACACAGACTGTAAAATAAATATGAAACATTCTGAAAAGAAAACAATTTTTGAATTAAGCATGTATACTAAATAATAAACTGTTATTATTTTAAACGGAATATTGAATTAATGTAAAGACAAAATATGAACTAAGATGATTTTTGATGTCCACATAGGTATCTATTGTTGAAAGCAAAGCAGTCAGCGAATTCTTCTCTTTCTCGAACTGTGAAAATATAAAATTGTCTACATTCCAGTGCGCTTTTTTGTATCTATTCTATGAAATCGTGTTGGACTTTCTCTCTGTAAAGACCAACGCGTTCAGCTTCGTTTCTTTGTTAGCGCGTTTGACTTGCTTCCTAAACATGCGTGTTTCACTCTAGCTTTCAGTGAGAGCACCGGACGCCCACCTCTCTCCCCTCCCCCTCCCCTTCCGCTTCTCTTCCTCCCCCTCCAACACAGGCTGGCAACGCGCTTGCGACTCCCCTGGTGTTGCAAGTGTCTATGGATGGTGGTGATCACTTAACATCAGGTGACCGACCTGTCCATTTGTCTACTATGACATAAAAAAAAAAATAGCTTGTGATGGCTTACTTGAAAGACTGCGTATATTTAGCTTAATATTACTTACTAACCCTTAAGCTAGAATAAAAAATAGTTTTATTATTTGTGTCTATTGATGAAATGGTGAAGAGTCTATATAATCCGATTCCCATCGGCTTCCCATTAAGAATTGGCATATAAAGTAAGTACTTAAGGACGTGTACGCCAAAGGTAATTTGGTATTTTCGATTGTTATCCATAGTACGTGCTGTGTTAGAATATACGTATTTTAAAAGAGGAAACGAGAAAGGGCGGCCGTATAATACCCCCAAATTAAAAATTCTATTTACAGTACTGTTTTAATAGGTTTTAATAAGTTAGACATACAACTATCTTTAGTTTTTAACGCTTAAGATCGTATTTTGAAGGGTGATTTGATACATTAGTTTGCGAGCTCGGTTTTAAAGTTTTGTAATTGTTTTATTGTGATATTAGCGGGCTCGGTGGACGTTGCCCCTGGTAATAAAAAAATCTTGACAAATTATATACGTAAACCTTCCTCATGGATCACTTTATCTACTGATGAAAATAGCATGAAAATCCGTTCAGTAGTTTTTGGGTTTATCGCGAACAGTCAAACAGACAGACAGGCAGACGTGGCAGAGGACTTCGTTTTATAATATGTAGTGATGATTGTATTATGAATCATCATGAGTTCGTACTATTTGTGATTTTTGAGTATGTGTGTGTAAATGTGGCTGTGTGTTTATAGGTGTATCTATGTATATATTTCTTCATATTTAAACCCACGAATATAACTTATTCATATGAAAAAGTATCAATAAAATCGGTTCAAAATTAGCGAAGATATCAATAAACTTTTTTTAAGTCGGTTAACAAATGAAAACAAGTACAAGTTACGGTCACTTTTCATGTAAAATTGTTTCTTTGTCATTTACAAAGATACACGCTGTACATTCCAACGATATCCTTCTAATGGCAGTGATGCACGCTTTCGCAACTTAACCCTGTCCCACGATTAGAACTGACTGTAATGTGCACAAACAAAAGTCATTGTATTTTAATCCGAGTCAGTTTATTGTAGCATTACAAAATTCGAAACAATTGGTAATAATGACCTAGAGATTGTTAATTGTTTTCGATTCCACTGGGTTTATTTACTATGATTAATTAAATCATATTTTTTTATTTTCACGAAAATTATTGATTTTTTAATTCGCTCTAAAAAGGTCACGGTTTTATGAATTCGAAATAAATTAAATAAATAACACTATTAGTTATTGGCCGACAAATTTATTCGCAACAACAAAAGTTGGATGTCAGTGTGTCATGTAGTGATTTTTATTGGTAAGTGTCCATTATCCGACCCTTGTTATGTAATGCTAGCTTCTACCCGCGACTTCGCCCGCGTGGAATAGTTACTCCAAAAGAAAAAGAAATTTGAAACATTCTTCATTGGTGGTCCGCTCGTATTGGTTTTAGGTTGATGATATATAATAGCCTATAGCCTCCGTCAATAAATGAGCTATCTAACAATGAATTTTTCGGACTAGTAGTTCCTGTTCAAAAAAACAAACAAACCTCCCAGCGTTATTATATCAATATAGATTTATAGCATTTATTGCCTAAAATCATCGTTTTTTTTCTGAAAGAGTCATGATGGAATTTCAACCATGTATAAATATCAGCGGCTGTCCGTGACTTCGTCTGCATTTGTGGTTTTACAAACAAATTTTCTGGAGCACTATACACACAATAAATTACGTACATTTTTTTTATATATCATAGGAGGCAAACGAACAGGTAGGTAGCAGGTAGGTCAGATGTTAAGTGATCACCACCGTCCACAGACACTAGCAACACGAAAAATTGAAATAAAACATAGACATGATAATGAAATTAATATTCCTTGTTCATATCATGGCTTTGACCGGCGATGGATAGTATGTCACTCGGTGGTCGCCATTGTTTTTGGATTGTACTATGCTTACCATCAGGCACAGTGCAGACACTTTGCCGTACTACTATAAAAAAAAAGATCAAAATCGACCCCAAGAACTCCCCAATATACATACGTGGTTATAGTTATGCGATAAACTTATGATTTTGCTAATTCAACCTAGCTTGAATGATTTAAAGTTGTTTTTACAAGGACGCAAGCGACGCGAGACTATTTGAAATGACTGCATTATCCAAAATTATGCACTCATTTTTGTGTGCTGTCTGTGAGACGTTAAGTGTGCATCTTGGGTTTTTGTATATCAATGCCTAAGCATCTTCCTCTCATATCTATTACTTGTTACATAACGCTTGCTTGTTCACACGTAGGCTATAACACTGGCCGTCTATTATCATTATGAATACTAATAAAGGACATTCGGACGATGAGTAGTCCGGTGAAGCTCTTAAGACCTTGCTTGGTCAATAGCGTAGTCAGTTCGGAAGAAAAACCGAACATGAGTAATTTACTGGAAAAAGAATTCCATGTTTTTAAAATAAAATTAATTTGAAATTAGAATTGTTAGCCAAACAAAAATTATTTTGATTTGAAATGGCGAGTACTGCAGAACAGCAATTTCATTGGTAAATATCTATTAAATTAAATGAATAACACTATTAGTTAATGCCTGAGAAATTTATTCGCAACAACAAAAGTTGGATGTCAGTGTGTCATGTAGTGATTTTTATTGATAAGTGTCCATTATCAAACCCTCTTTTATGTAATACTAGCTTCTACCGCGACTTCGCCCGCGTGGAATAGTTACTTTGGACTAAAGTTAACTAACACGCAGCGGAAGCTCAGCTCAAAAGGAAAATTACCTGGACTTTAAAGATTATGTAGGTGGTAGAGCCACGCTGATGGTATTACTGGTTTCAGCATGAATGGGTCGGCTCACCCGGGGTAGTACCACCCTCTCATAGAAAACCAACGTGAAGTAACAGTGCTTGCATTGTTGCGTTTCGTTCGGTCAGTGGGAGCGCCGGAGGCCCACCTCCCTCCCCTCTCCCGTCCTTCCTCTACCCTAAGAGATAAGCCCCCGTCTCCCCCAAACAGACTGGTAACGCACTTGCGATTGCCTGGTGTTGCAAGTGTCTATGGACGGCGGTGATCACTTAACATCAGGTGACGCGCCCGTTCGCTTGCCTCCTATGACATAAAAAAAATCTAGTTGAAATATTATTCATTGGTGATCCGCTCCTATTGGTCTCGATAATATATAGCATATAGCCTCCCTCGACAAATGAGCTATCTAACAATGAAATATTTTTTCAAATCGGACCAGTAGTTCCTGAGATTAACGCGTTCTACCAAACAAACCCTCCGGCTTTAAAATATCAATATATATTTATGGTATTTATTGCAAAAATTCACCGGTTTTTTTTCTGAAAGAGTCATGATGGAATTTCGACCATGTATAAATATGAACTGCTCCCCATGACTTCATCTGCATTAGTATTATCACAAACAAATTTTCTGTAACGCTATAGTACACAATAAATTATGATCCAAATACATGTGTATTTTTTATATCAGGTGGGTATATATTTTAACAGGTGAGTCACATGATGTTAAGTGATCACCACCGTCCATAGACACTACCAACACCAGGGGAGTCGCAAGTGCGTTGCAACCTTGTGTTTGGGGGAGGAGTTACGGGGTGAGGGGAGGCCGCGAAGTGATCCTCCGACGCTCTCACTGACCGAACGAAACGCAACAATGCAAGCACTGTTCCTTCACGTTAGTTTTCTGTGAGAGGGTTGTACTACCCCGGACGAGCCGACCCATTCATACCAGTAATAGGTTCAGCGTGACTCTACTACCGCTTACAAAATATATATGTATATATATATTTAATTAAGTTATATTGTTACAAAGTTTCATCAAACACCGTAGGTACTTTTTGCGTGATAAAGTGACAAACAACAAATACCAAGCCTCTACTCTATAGATACTCAATCTATTAGAGAATCATCCTTTAACTGAATATGCTCATGATACAAAATTTTGAAGTAGTTAACCTGTGATCTCTCAGCTATAGTCGGATTCACCGTTACTACACCACGAGGCCTACTTTTTAGGTAACTAATGATTTAAAAAAGCAAGTATTATATGGTACGAATATTCTCCTTTTGAGTGATTTAATATTTTGTAACGTATTGAAATAAAGCAAAGACATGATAATGAAATTAATATTAATTGTTCATATCATGGCTTTGAGAGTAAGCCACCTGAACGCATTAACATATAAACACCCAAGACGCACAGTCTCGAATAAAAGTAGTGATCAAAATCGACCACAAAAACTCCCCAATATACATACGTGGTTATAGTTATGCGATAAACTTATGATTTTGCTAATTCAACCTAGCTTGAATGATTTAAAGTTGTTTTTACAAGGACGCAAGCGACGTGGGACTATTTGAAATGACTGCATAATACAAAATTATGCACTCATTTTTGTGTGCAGGCTGTGAGACGTTAAGTGTGCATCTTGGGTTTTTGTATATCAATGCCTGAACGTTTTCCTCTCATGTATATTGCTTGTTACATAACGCTTGCTTGTTCATACGTAGGCTATAACACTGGCCGTCTATTACCATTATGAATACTAATAAAGGACATTCGTGTAAGCACCGGACGATGAGTAGTCCGGTGAAGCTGTTAAGACCTTGCTTGGTCAATAGCGTAGTCAGTTCGGAAGAAAACCGGGCGATGAACATGAGTAATTTACTGTTTTAAATCCGATTTTTAAGAATTTACGCAATCTCTTTGTTTTATAGTAAATACGATAATTAGAGGATGTTCAAGTAAAAAAACTCGTGCGACTGATACTATATATGCAAGCTAGTTTATAATAAAATTCACTGATATTACAAAAAAGGTATGTCATCACGGTAGCCGTTCGATAAGTTTTTGCCTTGCAAGGTACAGTGCAATGACCGTGGCTTACTTTTACCTTAGTATTGCTTTTTCGACTTTTCACTGCAGAGACACAAACACGTACTTATTTAATGCGTTACTTGACATTTCTCATACACTAATTGTAAGGGCGTAGAAATATTATTTAAAATGCAATAATTATCAGATTTCAAATGATAATAAATCTTTGTTAAATGAAGTCTTAAATATATATCCGTATCAAAATAACCAGCGTTAAAATTTCTTAATGAATCCTATTGCATTTTTATGATCAATTTCAATCATACGCTTATAAATGTTAACTCATAGAATAAGATATCGATAATGGCAGATGTGCAAGTCACAACTTGTTAAATATAAAAATAAAACTATGTGACAAGTATGAAACATAAAACAGTACATAAGTTTGTTTACTGCGCTTTTACGCCTTAGCTATTCAGCTGATTATAATGAAATTTTGCATACACATTATGGGGCTACAGAAAAGGGCATAATGTGCCTTTTAGCTAAAAAAGATTGGTGATCCGCTCCTATTGGTCTCGATAATATATAGCATATAGCCTCCCTCGACAAATGAGCTATCTAACAATGAAATATTTTTTCAAATCGGACCAGTAGTTCCTGAGATTAACGCGTTCTACCAAACAAACCCTCCGGCTTTAAAATATCAATATATATTTATGGTATTTATTGCAAAAATTCACCGGTTTTTTTTCTGAAAGAGTCATGATGGAATTTCGACCATGTATAAATATGAACTGCTCCCCATGACTTCATCTGCATTAGTATTATCACAAACAAATTTTCTGTAACGCTATAGTACACAATAAATTATGATCCAAATACATGTGTATTTTTTATATCAGGTGGGTATATATTTTAACAGGTGAGTCACATGATGTTAAGTGATCACCACCGTCCATAGACACTACCAACACCAGGGGAGTCGCAAGTGCGTTGCAACCTTGTGTTTGGGGGAGGAGTTACGGGGTGAGGGGAGGCCGCGAAGTGATCCTCCGACGCTCTCACTGACCGAACGAAACGCAACAATGCTAGCCCTGTTCCTTCACGTTAGTTTTCTGTGAGAGGGTTGTACTACCCCGGACGAGCCGACCCATTCATACCAGTAATAGGTTCAGCGTGACTCTACTACCGCTTACAAAATATATATGTATATATATATTTAATTAAGTTATATTGTTACAAAGTTTCATCAAACACCGTAGGTACTTTTTGCGTGATAAAGTGACAAACAACAAATACCAAGCCTCTACTCTATAGATACTCAATCTATTAGAGAATCATCCTTTAACTGAATATGCTCATGATACAAAATTTTGAAGTAGTTAACCTGTGATCTCTCAGCTATAGTCGGATTCACCGTTACTACACCACGAGGCCTACTTTTTAGGTAACTAATGATTTAAAAAAGCAAGTATTATATGGTACGAATATTCTCCTTTTGAGTGATTTAATATTTTGTAACGTATTGAAATAAAGCAAAGACATGATAATGAAATTAATATTAATTGTTCATATCATGGCTTTGAGAGTAAGCCACCTGAACGCATTAACATATAAACACCCAAGACGCACAGTCTCGAATAAAAGTAGTGATCAAAATCGACCACAAAAACTCCCCAATATACATACGTGGTTATAGTTATGCGATAAACTTATGATTTTGCTAATTCAACCTAGCTTGAATGATTTAAAGTTGTTTTTACAAGGACGCAAGCGACGTGGGACTATTTGAAATGACTGCATAATACAAAATTATGCACTCATTTTTGTGTGCAGGCTGTGAGACGTTAAGTGTGCATCTTGGGTTTTTGTATATCAATGCCTGAACGTTTTCCTCTCATGTATATTGCTTGTTACATAACGCTTGCTTGGAAAAAGAATTCCATGTTTTTAAAATAAAATTAATTTGAAATTAGAATTGTTAGCCAAACAAAAATTATTTTGATTTGAAATGGCGAGTACTGCAGAACAGCAATTTCATTGGTAAATATCTATTAAATTAAATGAATAACACTATTAGTTAATGCCTGAGAAATTTATTCGCAACAACAAAAGTTGGATGTCAGTGTGTCATGTAGTGATTTTTATTGATAAGTGTCCATTATCAAACCCTCTTTTATGTAATACTAGCTTCTACCGCGACTTCGCCCGCGTGGAATAGTTACTTTGGACTAAAGTTAACTAACACGCAGCGGAAGCTCAGCTCAAAAGGAAAATTACCTGGACTTTAAAGATTATGTAGGTGGTAGAGCCACGCTGATGGTATTACTGGTTTCAGCATGAATGGGTCGGCTCACCCGGGGTAGTACCACCCTCTCATAGAAAACCAACGTGAAGTAACAGTGCTTGCATTGTTGCGTTTCGTTCGGTCAGTGGGAGCGCCGGAGGCCCACCTCCCTCCCCTCTCCCGTCCTTCCTCTACCCTAAGAGATAAGCCCCCGTCTCCCCCAAACAGACTGGTAACGCACTTGCGATTGCCTGGTGTTGCAAGTGTCTATGGACGGCGGTGATCACTTAACATCAGGTGACGCGCCCGTTCGCTTGCCTCCTATGACATAAAAAAAATCTAGTTGAAATATTATTCATTGGTGATCCGCTCCTATTGGTCTCGATAATATATAGCATATAGCCTCCCTCGACAAATGAGCTATCTAACAATGAAATATTTTTTCAAATCGGACCAGTAGTTCCTGAGATTAACGCGTTCTACCAAACAAACCCTCCGGCTTTAAAATATCAATATATATTTATGGTATTTATTGCAAAAATTCACCGGTTTTTTTTCTGAAAGAGTCATGATGGAATTTCGACCATGTATAAATATGAACTGCTCCCCATGACTTCATCTGCATTAGTATTATCACAAACAAATTTTCTGTAACGCTATAGTACACAATAAATTATGATCCAAATACATGTGTATTTTTTATATCAGGTGGGTATATATTTTAACAGGTGAGTCACATGATGTTAAGTGATCCCCACCGTCCATAGACACTACCAACACCAGGGGAGTCGCAAGTGCGTTGCAACCTTGTGTTTGGGGGAGGAGTTACGGGGTGAGGGGAGGCCGCGAAGTGATCCTCCGACGCTCTCACTGACCGAACGAAACGCAACAATGCAAGCACTGTTCCTTCACGTTAGTTTTCTGTGAGAGGGTTGTACTACCCCGGACGAGCCGACCCATTCATACCAGTAATAGGTTCAGCGTGACTCTACTACCGCTTACAAAATATATATGTATATATATATTTAATTAAGTTATATTGTTACAAAGTTTCATCAAACACCGTAGGTACTTTTTGCGTGATAAAGTGACAAACAACAAATACCAAGCCTCTACTCTATAGATACTCAATCTATTAGAGAATCATCCTTTAACTGAATATGCTCATGATACAAAATTTTGAAGTAGTTAACCTGTGATCTCTCAGCTATAGTCGGATTCACCGTTACTACACCACGAGGCCTACTTTTTAGGTAACTAATGATTTAAAAAAGCAAGTATTATATGGTACGAATATTCTCCTTTTGAGTGATTTAATATTTTGTAACGTATTGAAATAAAGCAAAGACATGATAATGAAATTAATATTAATTGTTCATATCATGGCTTTGAGAGTAAGCCACCTGAACGCATTAACATATAAACACCCAAGACGCACAGTCTCGAATAAAAGTAGTGATCAAAATCGACCACAAAAACTCCCCAATATACATACGTGGTTATAGTTATGCGATAAACTTATGATTTTGCTAATTCAACCTAGCTTGAATGATTTAAAGTTGTTTTTACAAGGACGCAAGCGACGTGGGACTATTTGAAATGACTGCATAATACAAAATTATGCACTCATTTTTGTGTGCAGGCTGTGAGACGTTAAGTGTGCATCTTGGGTTTTTGTATATCAATGCCTGAACGTTTTCCTCTCATGTATATTGCTTGTTACATAACGCTTGCTTGTTCATACGTAGGCTATAACACTGGCCGTCTATTACCATTATGAATACTAATAAAGGACATTCGTGTAAGCACCGGACGATGAGTAGTCCGGTGAAGCTGTTAAGACCTTGCTTGGTCAATAGCGTAGTCAGTTCGGAAGAAAACCGGGCGATGAACATGAGTAATTTACTGTTTTAAATCCGATTTTTAAGAATTTACGCAATCTCTTTGTTTTATAGTAAATACGATAATTAGAGGATGTTCAAGTAAAAAAACTCGTGCGACTGATACTATATATGCAAGCTAGTTTATAATAAAATTCACTGATATTACAAAAAAGGTATGTCATCACGGTAGCCGTTCGATAAGTTTTTGCCTTGCAAGGTACAGTGCAATGACCGTGGCTTACTTTTACCTTAGTATTGCTTTTTCGACTTTTCACTGCAGAGACACAAACACGTACTTATTTAATGCGTTACTTGACATTTCTCATACACTAATTGTAAGGGCGTAGAAATATTATTTAAAATGCAATAATTATCAGATTTCAAATGATAATAAATCTTTGTTAAATGAAGTCTTAAATATATATCCGTATCAAAATAACCAGCGTTAAAATTTCTTAATGAATCCTATTGCATTTTTATGATCAATTTCAATCATACGATTATAAATGTTAACTCTGATCATAGAATAAGATATCGATAATGGCAGATGTGCAAGTCACAACTTATTAAATATAAAAATAAAACTATGTGACAAGTATGAAACATAAAACAGTACATAAGTTTGTTTACTGCGCTTTTACGCCTTAGCTATTCAGCTGATTATAATGAAATTTTGCATACACATTATGGGGCTACAGAAAAGGGCATAATGTGCCTTTTAGCTAAAAAAGAATAGTTTAAAAAAACTAAAGAAACACGCTTTCATAAAAAATCATGTTAATATCAGCACCTCCAGATATCAGTATTTTATTAAAGTATTAAAGTTATTTATTTATTAAATTTTATTTTCTGTTTTTTAGTTGGATTTTTTATGAAAGCGTGTTTTTTAGTTTTTTTAAACTATTATTTATTTTTAATTTTGTAGTTGATTTTTTTTACCTTTTTTTTCGGATTATTGCATTGTCATCGACCTTTGACAGGTGTGCAAAGTTTGAATTAAATCTGATCGTTCAAAGTAGGACAAAATTGAGCTCAAAGGGGTCGGTTACATACATACACACAGGTGAAGCTAATAAAAGCGTATTAAAAATAGTACTGTTCTTTAGGGATATGTCAATATACATTTACATTAGTTAATACGCGAACGAAGTCATGGTCAAAAGGTAATAAGTTATACGCTTGAACAAAACGTTCTAATTTTCTACAATTTTCTTAAAGTCTTATGAAACGTTAGTTTACGCGTGTCTAGATATCCAAAATCCTGGGTCGCGAAAACCATCTTTTTGTTAATATTGTGTTTTATTAGCTGGCATTGACAAACGGCAAAGTTATTAAAAAATTAGCAGAGTAACGCGAGGTCAAATCTGTATTTATATATACGGATGCTATGTTACCACTATTCGCCCTCTATTTTAAAACCGGTTAACTTTATAGGATATTGCTTGGGACCAAATTTCTAAAGAATGTTATGCTTTACAACTTTACTATCAATTTTAAATGTCAATCGAAGCATTGGAACGAGATTTGATTTGGAAAAAGTAATATTTTTGTGGTCTTTGACCCTGAATATCTTGTCTCCGGTTTACAAGAACGTGTAAGATTTTTTCATACAAGTTTATAGGTTTGCATTTTTCATTATGAAGTTGAATCCATAGAATGAACTATGGGAAAAACTACAGACTTTTATCGAGTTAGAAGCCATCACAAACGTTACGTACCATTCTAAACGCTTTTGCGCCACAGAAAATTGAATACCGGAGTATTTTAAATAATAGGACGAGCCGACCCATTCATACCAGTAATAGGTTCAGCGTGACTCTACTACCGCTTACAAAATATATATGTATATATATATTTAATTAAGTTATATTGTTACAAAGTTTCATCAAACACCGTAGGTACTTTTTGCGTGATAAAGTGACAAACAACAAATACCAAGCCTCTACTCTATAGATACTCAATCTATTAGAGAATCATCCTTTAACTGAATATGCTCATGATACAAAATTTTGAAGTAGTTAACCTGTGATCTCTCAGCTATAGTCGGATTCACCGTTACTACACCACGAGGCCTACTTTTTAGGTAACTAATGATTTAAAAAAGCAAGTATTATATGGTACGAATATTCTCCTTTTGAGTGATTTAATATTTTGTAACGTATTGAAATAAAGCAAAGACATGATAATGAAATTAATATTAATTGTTCATATCATGGCTTTGAGAGTAAGCCACCTGAACGCATTAACATATAAACACCCAAGACGCACAGTCTCGAATAAAAGTAGTGATCAAAATCGACCACAAAAACTCCCCAATATACATACGTGGTTATAGTTATGCGATAAACTTATGATTTTGCTAATTCAACCTAGCTTGAATGATTTAAAGTTGTTTTTACAAGGACGCAAGCGACGTGGGACTATTTGAAATGACTGCATAATACAAAATTATGCACTCATTTTTGTGTGCAGGCTGTGAGACGTTAAGTGTGCATCTTGGGTTTTTGTATATCAATGCCTGAACGTTTTCCTCTCATGTATATTGCTTGTTACATAACGCTTGCTTGTTCATACGTAGGCTATAACACTGGCCGTCTATTACCATTATGAATACTAATAAAGGACATTCGTGTAAGCACCGGACGATGAGTAGTCCGGTGAAGCTGTTAAGACCTTGCTTGGTCAATAGCGTAGTCAGTTCGGAAGAAAACCGGGCGATGAACATGAGTAATTTACTGTTTTAAATCCGATTTTTAAGAATTTACGCAATCTCTTTGTTTTATAGTAAATACGATAATTAGAGGATGTGCAAGTAAAAAAACTCGTGCGACTGATACTATATATGCAAGCTAGTTTATAATAAAATTCACTGATATTACAAAAAAGGTATGTCATCACGGTAGCCGTTCGATAAGTTTTTGCCTTGCAAGGTACAGTGCAATGACCGTGGCTTACTTTTACCTTAGTATTGCTTTTTCGACTTTTCACTGCAGAGACACAAACACGTACTTATTTAATGCGTTACTTGACATTTCTCATACACTAATTGTAAGGGCGTAGAAATATTATTTAAAATGCAATAATTATCAGATTTCAAATGATAATAAATCTTTGTTAAATGAAGTCTTAAATATATATCCGTATCAAAATAACCAGCGTTAAAATTTCTTAATGAATCCTATTGCATTTTTATGATCAATTTCAATCATACGATTATAAATGTTAACTCTGATCATAGAATAAGATATCGATAATGGCAGATGTGCAAGTCACAACTTATTAAATATAAAAATAAAACTATGTGACAAGTATGAAACATAAAACAGTACATAAGTTTGTTTACTGCGCTTTTACGCCTTAGCTATTCAGCTGATAATAATGAAATTTTGCATACACATTCTGGGGCTACAGAAAAGGGCATATTGTGCCTTTTAGCTAGAAAATAGTACTGTTCTTTAGGAATAAGTCAATATACATTTACATTAGTTAATACGCGAACGAAGTCATGGTCAAAAGGTAATAAGTTATACGCTTGAACAAAACGTTCTAATTTTCTACAATTTTCTTAAAGTCTTATGAAACGTTAGTTTACGCGTGTCTAGATATCCAAAATCCTGGGTCGCGAAAACCATCTTTTTGTTAATATTGTGTTTTATTAGCTGGCATTGACAAACGGCAAAGTTATTAAAAAATTAGCAGAGTAACGCGAGGTCAAATCTGTATTTATATATACGGATGCTATGTTACCACTATTCGCCCTCTATTTTAAAACCGGTTAACTTTATAGGATATTGCTTGGGACCAAATTTCTAAAGAATGTTATGCTTTACAACTTTACTATCAATTTTAAATGTCAATCGAAGCATTGGAACGAGATTTGATTTGGAAAAAGTAATATTTTTGTGGTCTTTGACCCTGAATATCTTGTCTCCGGTTTACAAGAACGTGTAAGATTTTTTCATACAAGTTTATAGGTTTGCATTTTTCATTATGAAGTTGAATCCATAGAATGAACTATGGGAAAAACTACAGACTTTTATCGAGTTAGAAGCCATCACAAACGTTACGTACCATTCTAAACGCTTTTGCGCCACAGAAAATTGAATACCGGAGTATTTTAAATTATAAACTGCTAATCAGATCTATATAAAAAAAATATATATTTCAAACTAAGTTATTTTAAATAAAAGTCTGACTAAGACGATAGTTGAACGAATTTCTATTTCTACAACACATTAGAATCTATTATGTACCGAAACGGAACTAGACATATTAATTGGTAATTTATCAAACTGTAAATTATCTACTGTCAAGCTACTACGAACTCCTTTAGACTACTATTAAAGATTAGCCAAATACAAATAAGAATCGGGTTCGAATCTATCATATATTATAACACCGATTTGCTACGGTATCATTTCGAACACCATGTCAAGCCGGTTTTACTATCAAAAGGTTATTGTCATTGCTCGTTGCGTGAACGATAGCGAGTCTCAAAATGATTTCCTTTCTGTACATTCGCTAAAAAGGTCAATATTGATTTAATAAAGAATGTACAATGAAAGATGATAAGCCTGATGGAGTTTCTTGCCGGCTCTTCTCGATGTTTGATATGTTTTCTGACTTTTCAACGTACATAGAACCCATTATACTATCAGCTGATTAACAGTCATAGTTCTGTTGATGATTCACAAATAACGTCTGTACGAATCTACGCGCAACCGATCACGCAAACAAAAACCCATTATTAAATCTAAACCTTATCTATCATTCACAATTATCGTTAAGAAATATTAATCTGATTACCAATTAACAAACATAAAAGCATTATGGTCATTAATATTGAAATAGGTTATAATAATAATCTTTTATTGGTGAGATAGCGCCGAGGCCAGCCCTTAGGAAGGGATATATTCAGAAAGATCTGCCGTATTTCTTAACGATCAAGTTTCCATAAAAGATTCTTAAATCATAACTGCTCTTTTACGTAATGTATATAAGAAGAATGCAATTTACGTGACACCAATTGATCACTACAGATAGCAACATATATATAATCAATATTAATCAGAATCGCAGTTAAATTAGAACTCCACTTTTGCAAGCGCGTACGTACTATGAACCCTGTGGACAGAAATAGGAGCGCAGTTATCTTATAGCAGAACTTAATGTAGTGATGGTTGCAATATTATACTATGCATTATTTCATTCGTAGTAAACGTTAACTGCTTGTCATCAATTATATGGGCGATGATGAGTCAATAAAGGCGTGTTTGGACGGACAAGCGCGTACTATGAACCCTGTGTACAGAAATAGGAGCGCAGTTATCTTATAGCAGAAATTAATGTAGTGATGGTTGCAATATTTCATTCGTAGTAAACGTTAACTGCTTGTCATCAATTATATGGGCGATGATGAGTCAATAAAGGCGTGTTTGGACGGACATCTTACGATCGCTAATGGAGCCCCATAATGAATGAATTTCGGGGAAGGTTAAGCGTCATCATTGAATCATAGCATAATGGTAGAGAACTTAGAAAAGCTGGATTTTGTAAAAGACCGGCATGATCTAAATACTGGAAACTGAGACAGGCTGGTCGTTCCAAGCTTCAGACTAAGTAAAACCAAAAACAGTTTTTTAGGTAATAGTGTTAGGTTTTACAAGAAAGTCCCAAAACAAATTACCGATTTGCCGTACAGTAAGTTTAAGCACCATGTCAAGGGGACTTGGTGTCAAAAGGCAATTATAGAATGGATCAATATGTGAACGATAGTGAAGTCTGGAATTGATTCCTCTCTGTGCAAACCAGATCGAGTTTCTTGTCAGTTCTTCTCGATGGCTTGGTTGTTTTCTGTACCGGTGGTAGTTTTGATGTTCACAAGCGCCTTATTGGGGCCTAAATGGAATAAAGTATTTTTGATTCGATTTCATTTGATTAAAATAAGATTTTCTACTGCCTGCGTGGGTAGCCACCACTCTCAAGTAGAATATCTCTTACCAAATATACATGTATTTTGTAGGTAGAGCCACGCTGAAGCTATTACTGAGTTCAACATAAATGGGTCGGCTCGCTCGGGGTAGTACCATCCTCTCACAGAAAACCGACGTGAAGTAACAGTGCTTGCATTGTTGCGTTTCGTTAGGCCAGTGAGAACGCTGGAGGACCACCTTCCCTCTCATGTTAGGTTACATTAACACTAAATCTTTATATATAAATTTCTTCTGTACGTGTGTATGTCACTGAAGTCCTCCTAAATACGGCTGGACCGATTTTGATGAAACTTTGTATGTGCGCGAAATTTTGATTCACAATTGGACCTGGTAGATGGCGCTGCGGTTGAATTTTAGATATTTTTTTATCATGGCAGGACAACGTCCGGCCGGCCCACTAGTAGAGTATAAAATAATAAAAGTAACGATATCGAAGAACACCAAATTTTGCGGACAGTCATATTTCATAGGCAAACAATTTGTCGATTCTATAACAAAAAAAAAACAGAAAAAAACAGTCCTTCTCATATGCCTGTATATGTTTACACAAATGCTAAATATATTGATTCCTAAGCCGCAATGTTTATATAGCAACTATTCACTATATTTGTTTAAGTTGTTAAAGTTGAGAATTTCAGGTCTCGGCCACATCGGTGTTAACTGTTTCATCTTATAACATTTATTGACATATGCATGAAAGGAATACCATTTTTTTTTTCATTATAAGCTCAATCGTATGAACTACTATGTCGCCTATTTATAAATAGGTAAACCAACATAGGAGGGCCGAGTGCCGGGTGTCGCCGACTCTATATGGGAGTCGTGCGGGCGATGGCCGTCTACGAGCCCCGGTGTGGGCTGATGCACTCGGTGCCGCTAAAGTGTGAGCGCTGCGCGCTGTGCAGCGTATAGTGGCACTGAAGATGATCAGGAGGTACCGCACCATGGCCTCCGTGGCAGCTTTCGCGCTCGCCAGCTCCCTGCCCTGGGAGCTGGAGGGAGAAGTGATGGCCGTCGTGTATCAGTACACGGCGACTAAGAAGCGACTTGGAGAGCCTCCAGCTCCCAGGTAGGTAGAGGAAGAGGAAAATTGAGAGGGAGAGGATGATGGGGCGGTGGAAGCAGGACCAGGCAGATGCGCGTTACAGGCGTTACACTATTGATGCCGTCCGCCCGGTCCTGCCGGAGTGGGTGAATAGGGAGTGGGGCTCCCTGACGTTTCGGGCACGGTTATTTCGGATGGTATCTGCACCAGATCACTTGCAGAGAGCCAACCACCGCATGCCATGAACGTGGCGCTGATGAGGACACCGCGCAGCACACTTTGTCTGAGTGTGTTGCGTGGGAGGGACAGCGCCGCATTCTGGCTGCAGCGGAAGGGCAATAGGAATTTGTCACTGCCGAGTATGGTTTCGGCCATGCTCGGTAGTGAACAGGCATGGCAAGCGATGGCCTCCTTCTCCGAGAAGATCATCTCGCCGAAAGAGGTGGCCGAGAGGGCTCGCGAGGTAGCCCCTTTTAATGACCCTCTCCGCCGACGAAGGACCGGTGGGAGGAGGCGGTGATTTGCCCAACTCCTTCCCGCCACCGTAGCCGGACCTGAGGGGACAGGCCGGGAGCGACATCTTCTTATTGCACAAGTCCGGCTGACGAGGGAAAGCAGCTGATGTGTACCCAGTCTGTCTCTGTATTAAGTAGGAGCCCGGTGGTCACCTTCCACCGGGCGCACCGTTGGGATGGCAATCCAAGGTTGAGTAGCAAGTACGATCCCTTGCCGCCCCAACAAATACGGTCGGTCGGTACACCCACCGTGGGGTTTTAGTCCGTGGGAATCGGACATAACTCACTCTCTCCCCCGAGACGGTGACGTATCCATAAGAGATACCCCCACGTTAATATAAAAAAAGGTAAAAATATATCTTAAGAACTATTTAGGTTAAAAATTTAACTTACTTAAGCAAATACATAAAATTAGAGAGTTTTTTTTAATCGTAGGTCACCTCTGAAACGTCTAAATTGATTTCAATGACACTTTTACTAATGGTTATAGGATTTTTCAGGGTATTATTTAGGCTATAATCTTTACGCTCCTCTATGCGAACTAAGTAGTAACGACTTGAAGTTACAACTTAAGTAACGACAAACCGTTATGATAAGGGTTAAGTAATATAGAAAAATATAAGACAATACATAATTAATCTATAATTATTAATGTTTTCATGAAATAACAAAACGCCTATTTATAAATAGGTAAACCAACATAGGAGGGCCGAGTGCCGGGTGTCGCCGACTCTATATGGGAGTCGTGCGGGCGATGGCCGTCTACGAGCCCCGGTGTGGGCTGATGCACTCGGTGCCGCTAAAGTGTGAGCGCTGCGCGCTGTGCAGCGTATAGTGGCACTGAAGATGATCAGGAGGTACCGCACCATGGCCTCCGTGGCAGCTTTCGCGCTCGCCAGCTCCCTGCCCTGGGAGCTGGAGGGAGAAGTGATGGCCGTCGTGTATCAGTACACGGCGACTAAGAAGCGACTTGGAGAGCCTCCAGCTCCCAGGTAGGTAAAGGAAGAGGAAAATTGAGAGGGAGAGGATGATGGGGCGGTGGAAGCAGGACCAGGCAGATGCGCGTTACAGGCGTTACACTATTGATGCCGTCCGCCCGGTCCTGCCGGAGTGGGTGAATAGGGAGTGGGGCTCCCTGACGTTTCGGGCACGGTTATTTCGGATGGTATCTGCACCAGATCACTTGCAGAGAGCCAACCACCGCATGCCATGAACGTGGCGCTGATGAGGACACCGCGCAGCACACTTTGTCTGAGTGTGTTGCGTGGGAGGGACAGCGCCGCATTCTGGCTGCAGCGGAAGGGCAATAGGAATTTGTCACTGCCGAGTATGGTTTCGGCCATGCTCGGTAGTGAACAGGCATGGCAAGCGATGGCCGCCTATTTATAAATAGGTAAACCAACATAGGAGGGCCGAGTGCCGGGTGTCGCCGACTCTATATGGGAGTCGTGCGGGCGATGGCCGTCTACGAGCCCCGGTGTGGGCTGATGCCCTCGGTGCCGCTAAAGTGTGAGCGCTGCGCGCTGTGCAGCGTATAGTGGCACTGAAGATGATCAGGAGGTACCGCACCATGGCCTCCGCGGCAGCTTTCGCGCTCGCCGGCTCCCTGCCCTGGGAGCTGGAGGGAGAAGTGATGGCCGTCGTGTATCAGTACACGGCGACTAAGAAGCGACTTGGAGAGCCTCCAGCTCCCAGGTAGGTAGAGGAAGAGGAAAATTGAGAGGGAGAGGATGATGGGGCGGTGGAAGCAGGACCAGGCAGATGCGCGTTACAGGCGTTACACTGTTGATGCCGTCCGCCCGGTCCTGCCGGAGTGGGTGAATAGGGAGTGGGGCTCCCTGACGTTTCGGGCACGGTTATTTCGGATGGTATCTGCACCAGATCACTTGCAGAGAGCCAACCACCGCATGCCATGAACGTGGCGCTGATGAGGACACCGCGCAGCACACTTTGTCTGAGTGTGTTGCGTGGGAGGGACAGCGCCGCATTCTGGCTGCAGCGGTAGGGGCAATAGGAATTTGTCACTGCCGAGTGTGGTTTCGGCCATGCTCGGTAGTGAACAGGCATGGCAAGCGATGGCCTCCTTCTCCGAGAAGATCATCTCGCCGAAAGAGGTGGCCGAGAGGGCTCGCGAGGTAGCCCCTTTTAATGACCCTCTCCGCCGACGAAGGACCGGTGGGAGGAGGCGGTGATTTGCCCAACTCCTTCCCGCCACCGTAGCCGGACCTGAGGGGACAGGCCGGGAGCGACATCTTCTTATTGCACAAGTCCGGCTGACAAGGGAAAGCAGCTGATGTGTACCCAGTATGTCTCTGTATTAAGTAGGAGCCCGGTGGTCACCTTCCACCGGGCGCACCGTTGGGATGGCAATCCAAGGTTGAGTAGCAAGTACGATCCCTTGCCGCCCCAACAAATACGGTCGGTCGGTACACCCACCGTGGGGTTTTAGTCCGTGGGAGCCGGACATAACTCACTCTCTCCCCCGAGACGGTGACGTATCCATAAGAGATACCCCCACGTTAATATAAAAAAAGGTAAAAATATATCTTAAGAACTATTTAGGTTAAAAATTTAACTTACTCAAGCAAATACATAAAATTAGAGAGTTTTTTTTAATCGTAGGTCACCTCTGAAACGTCTAAATTGATTTCAATGACACTTTTACTAATGGTTATAGGGTTTTTCAGGGTATTATTTAGGCTATAATCTTTACGCTCCTCTATGCGAACTAAGTAGTAACGACTTAAAGTTACAACTTAAGTAATGACAAACCGTTACGATAAGGGTTAAGTAATATAGAAAAATATAAGACAATACATAATTAATCTATAATTATTAATGTTTTCATGAAATAACAAAACCATTTTCACATGAATAAAGTCACAGGCGCTAGCTTTTTTACATAATTCCCTACTAGAATCTAAGACAGGGTCAGCCAACAGAAAACCAGAAGCATTAAGCTTCTATTTAAGCTTCGAATACACTCCACCAAAACGTGGTGTACATCAGAGATGAACCCTCAAATAAGGCAAATTAATAAATTAAATATAAAATTTATAAATGCGAATGCTAGTTTGTTTGTTTCGCTTTTACGCCTTAAATACCCATAAGTCCAGGGTATTTTACATGCAGAAAAGATATATTGTTGCCTAGGGATAGGCTAAATCCACATTAATACGAGCAAAACCGGGAGCAAAAGCCAGTTTTATATATTATAAAGGTGAACTTCTTTAGTGGAATGTGTCTTGAGCGTAAATAGCGGTTAAAATGACCGCTAATTGTAATATTATCCAAGGTAACTTCAAGAAATGTGCCTGTATCGCTTGATACCAAATGAATATTTCAACATTGAGTTAAGGTAGGCCAATATTAACAACAAAAATCTCGTAAAGTGTACGTATTTTCTTCGTAAATTTTAAAACAATGCACCGCAATGCTAACGAGAACTGACATGTTACTCAAATTGGATCATTAGATCTAAACCAGCTTTACTAATCAGTCAATGTTAATTAATTTTTAAATATATTGAACGTCATACGTTCTTGTAATGTAGTCATAGTATACGAGTATACTGTGAGGAAAGCAGTCCACGGAATTTTTAATAGTCGTAAAAACTTTACCGTAATCTCCTCATTCGTGCAAGTGTGAACTAAATTTTATAATCGAAAATTAATGATAAAAGTATAAACCCAAAAGTGCCAGATACGATGTTTTCGTGTATATACCTACTAGCGTATAATTTGTTACTGTATTTTCTGATATAAGTGTCTCCGTTCCTTGGTGTTTTATTCGAGTGTCGAGTGTCGTGTCAGTATTTTTGGAATTTCAATTTATATTTAATGTGGTTTTGTAATTAAAGAGTGCATCGATTGCGTAAGAAATTTTTACAAGTACAATAGTCTATTTATTACAAACTAGCTTTCGCCCGTTGCCTCACTCGCGTTACTATTGAATTTACGTGCCCGTTGAGAAAAGTACTTTTTTCGGCATGAAGTATCTGTCCTTTTTGTACCCTTAATGACGTGTATGCAAAATCTCATGATTATCATTTAAGTACCTGAACATAAAGTAAAGTAACGAATAATAAACAAAAAAAACTCACGCATTTAAAATATTAAGTTAGGACTCAACAACATTAAAAATCGACGTACGAAGAAGATTGCATCAGAAGGACACGTATTGTCAATTGTGACTAAACAGATATATTTTCCCAATAGCATTGTCCGAGGGTTGATCCGGTGTCAGGTCAAAAGTACGCGCACGTGAACGCGCCCAGTGCTTATACCTGCGAAATGTTGATCGGCCATCATTGTGATTAGCACTATGGCGTCGCGCGCATGCGCCCTGATCGCTGCTCTGTTTGTATCCGCAACCGCCGCGCGCGAGTGCATCGAGCTCACATTATCAGACAAAAGCATACTAAGTGAAAGCATATTGAACAGTACTATAATAAAGCTGACCGCGAAAAATGATACGATCGAGGAGAGTGCACGTTTTAATGTTCTGGAGATGTGGGAGAGGTTCCCGAAGATTGTGGTCCCTAGAAACGGGACCAGCGAACGATGCAGAAGGGACAGCCAGCTGTACTTGGATGGGCTTGAACGTTTGGACCTCTGGGCTTTGAAAAGTAAGTTATTGATTTTCTTATAAATTGTGGGGTATAATACAATTTTATTTTGTCATCGGTAGTGATCATATTGTTAACCAACGGTATCCCTGGTGTAATTAGATCCCTTATTCTTAAAATTGCATATAATGTGTACAGAATATACATTTTTTTAAACCACAAACATGATAAGCTGACGGTGAATAGAGATACCGCGAGGAAATCAAGAAGTCTGAAGAATATTCTCGTAGTATCTTCATTCATTGAAACATAAAACTACATCAGCGTAAAACTTGCGTGTGTATAAAAGACGTGAATTCCCTCCGGAATAGGCCTTTGCCCAACTTTGGGATATTACAGGCACTTACTATTAATTTTTATAGCTATTTTCTATTATTAAATTTTGAAATATCTAAGGGACTCCATAAAATACTTTATTCAAATACGCCATGTTTTTTCAACACATAAATTTAGATTCTATAATAATACTTTCAAAGTAAAACGAATTATCCCTAGTAAAATATATTAAGGTACTGGCGTTATAGTAACACAGACAACTTAATAACATTGTAGGCTAGCTGGGCCCTTGGCTCTGGACGTAATTACGCAGTAATAATTTACAACTTGTAATTTAATTTTTACTCAGATTGTATGATTTTTTATTGATGAATTTTATGAATTTTGTAATTGCATGTTCGTTATCAATATATTTTACAATAGACATTTATCTTAAAACTAGAAAAATATACATACACGGACAGAACTCCACGTGTATTAATTTGCTAGAATAGAAATATAATTGAACTATTTATACTTTTACAAAGATCTTTTTTTTGTATAATTTTTCAAACAAAACATATTTAGAAAATAATGAGAAGAAAGAAATATAGGCCGATTTTTTTATAGGTAATAAGGCAGTCAAGCTCAGTCCAATCGGATCAATTTCAACCACAAAATTCTTTGTCTTTTCGCGCCTCAAAAACAATAACATATCGTAGATGTAGTTAAGTAATTATTGCTTTATCTAAATTAGAACGCGTCTATGAAAACAATCTCAGTTGATGTTAAAACGCTAGATACCTACCCCAATTAGAAAAAAAGATTTTCCGTTTTAGTATATTGGCTAACCTGACTGACAGACACTATAAAATACGCAATATTATTTTTTTACTGAAGGCTATATAATACATACGCAGGTATTGAGAATACTACTTTCGATAAGACATTCAGTTTTTCTACTTTTGATTCCTGGTTTATTTTTATTGAATCATTTGAATTGTTATATATTAATACTTATTATACTCGTATACATAAATACTTTGAAAAACCATTGTTAGCTTTATCAACATTTTAATAGCATTAATATAATTCAAATTTAAACAGAACTCGCATTTATTATTAATTTACGCAGTCATATTATACGTCTAACAAATATTTATAAACATATGTGTTGGATTTCCCATAATTCAAATCAAATAGATCATCACTACATATTATATAACTAAGTCCCCTCCGCGTCTGGTTCTCTGTCTGTTCGCGATAAACTCAAAAACTGCAGAGCGGATTTTCATGCCGTTTTCACTAATAGATAGAGTGATTCACGAGGAAGGTTTAGGTATATAATTTTTCAAGATTTTTGTAAATTGGTTGAAATATAACGATAAATATTGAAAGTGTCGGAAAATTCACGCTGCCTAATCCCTTTGCGATATAAAAACCATTGAGATAATAAACGACTCAGATGACGTCGCGGGAATTAGTTTATCTTTATATATAAATTTCTTCTGTACGTGTGTATGTCACTGAACTCCACATAAACGGCTGGACCGATTTTGATGAAATTTTGTGTGCGTGTTTCAGTGGATCCGAGAATCGTTTAAAGACAATGGGAACCGGTAGGTGGTGCTGCGGTTGAATTTTATTATTTTTGATTATCAAAGCAGGAGGACGTCCGCCGGGCCCGCTAATTAAATTATAAATCTTTATTATTTTAATCAAATCAACATCCTTTCGGGAAAAATTAGGCTTTTTTTTCTTTATGACATCTGTGTATGTAAGCATTGTGGCCAATCTCGAATGGGACAAACATATGTTTTAAAATTGAATTCCAAATATTCAGTGTAACCTAGAATAACCTAAAACTGTACAATACAGAACAATTACAAAATAAGTAAAAACCAGTCTTATTTACTCTATTTTAGTTTTGGCATCCAATCTTCTAGTACATTATTACTGCCATTATAGAATAGGTAATCATATTACAAGTTTCTTGTAATCATTTAAATGTTCTAACAAGATGGCGGCCCGCTTGCTCGAACTTTCCACGGAGTTTTTATGCCAAGTCAGAATCCATACTCTGTGATATTATTTCATCCACATAACTAGCGCACAATAACCAAACTATATCACGTCAAACATCACTAATATTACAAAATAATAGAGTCAAATAACACAAGATTATGAATAAAATATAAAAACCACTACAAGATTTAGTTTTTGCCGCCAAAAACTCACAAAAACCAGTCTCAAACTCTGGCCTTTAAAACATAGTTTAAAATGTAAGAAACTCCCTCTTCTTCTTATTACCCTTATCCCATCCAAGTAAGGTAAACATAACATATTCTGCTCTTCCATCGCCCCTGTCAGATGTCATCTCAGTATCCACACCTTTTATACACATATCAGTTTTCACACAATCCATCTGTTAGCAGTGCCCCCGCCAGGTCCAGCAAAAAAGCGACTCGGCCGTACCATCCTTTTCTCATCTTGATGATTTTTAAGTTAAAACAAAAAAGTTTCGTCTCGGTTTGGTTAGGTTAGGTTAGATTTGCGAAAAAAGACAACGCGAGCCGGCCGCGGCAGCGGTCGGTGTGCGCGGTGCATTTAATACGAAAGTACCCATTCTTGATTGGTGCTCCGCTCCTATTAATCTTAGAGTGATGATATATAGCCTATAGCCTTCCTGGACAAATTAGCTATCTAAAACTGAAAGAAGTTTCAAATAGGACCTGTAGATAAGATTAAAGCGTTCAAGATCAATAGGACCGCAGCACCAACAAACCCTCAAACAAACTCTTCAGCTCTATAATATTGGTATAGACGAATCGTTATATACAAATAAAAGATATTAACAATGACGTAAATTTAGCTCATGACATTCAAACTCCAGTGAATTCTTTATTACGTTGTATTTTCGTAATGTATTGCAGTAAGAAGGTTAATAACGCGTATACAAAGAAAATAGACTTCCTACAAAGGTATTATTATTATTATTTTATAGTAGCACGGCAAAATGTCTGCACTGTGCCTGATGGTAAGCATAGTACAAAGCCAAAAACAATGTTTCGCTGTCCTGCGAAAAACTGGATATAAACAGGCTGATACCGAAACGCGACCCGCAAAAGCGAATCACTATGACGGGCTTTTTCGCCATATAACATGGTGGTTGCGACTCAGTCAGGCTGTAAAACCCTACCATCCCGTACATACTTAATAATATTATTCATAAATCATCCCATCTCTCAGGTTTTATCTTCAGACAATTAAAAACATTGCCAATGCTAACCATTATCATTTTTATATCAATAGTTCGTAGTATTCTGAAATATTGTAGTCCAGTGTGGAACCCTTGTTATCAGGTTCATATAGATAGAATAGAAAGACTACAAAAACGTTTCTTATATTACCTTTCCTATTACGACAATAAATACCATAACAGTAGCTTAAACTCATACTCCAAACGTTTAGAACTTTACAAAATGAAATCATTACAGACTCGTAGAAAGGTGGCTGATGTAATGTGTATATACAAATTGATACACGGTTTCCTAGAATCTTCAGATTTTCTTCAAAAAATACCCTTGAGTGTCCCACGTATAGGCAGTCGTTTACTTAACAGGCAAACTTTTCATCTACCATTAGCAAGAACTAACTCAGGCCAACTTGCCCTTTGTACCGCATGCTTTCTTTTTGTAATAGTTTACGTTTCAAATTCGATATATTTTTATGTGTTTCTTTGGCCTCAACTAGAAGAAAAATTATTTAACTGTTTAATATATATTTTTTTTGTATGAATACTATGACTTTATATTATGCATGCTGTGGTCACATAAAAGGGTTCGTGTCTAATTTTGTTCGTAGAACTCAGTTTTGTGGACTTAAACAAATAAATAATAAATTAATAAATATATGTACGAGTGTTTAAAAACGAAACCCGATCGACGGTTTCTTGACGGTTCTTCTCGATTACTGCGTTGTTTTCCGAACCGGCGCCGCGGCGGTAGTTTTGACGTTCATAAGCGCCTTGTTAGGGCCTAAATTATATAATTTTTGGTTTTACTTGTTGCCTTTCGGAAACAATTTGTGTATAACGTGCCAAGAACCTTCCACGCATGCATGACAGCGACGAGGAATGGCTATATAGAACGCTTGATGGCCACCATTTTTTAATACACTGTACTTCCCATAATGTATAGTGCCTTTCACTTAATGTGGTGCAATAAAGAAATATAAATATACGTGATATAAAATATATTGAACTGGTTTTTAAAAGCAAATCATTCGCTTAAACTTGAATATAATGATCTGCAGAAATTAAACGAAACATTTATCGAACTGCAACAAAATCTTACGTAGCCTATGCTAATAATAATATTATAACGAGGTAAAGTTTGTGAGTTTGTGACGTTGTAGGGGGTAATCTCAGGTGGCCCATCTTCGCATTGCACAGGTTCGGCAGACGGAGGAGACAGCCGGTGTGTACCCGGCTGTCTCCTAACAGGACGGGGCCCGGCGGCGGTGCTCTCGCTGCTGGGCCAACCGCTGGGGCGGCACGCTGAAATCTTTAGAGATCGCGTGCCGCCCCGACTATAGCGGCAGAGGTACACCGGGGGGTTTTTAGTCAGTAGGAGTCTGACATACCCTCACGCTGCCCCCGACGGCGTGAGGGTATCCATGTAGGATTTTCCCCCCGTAAAAAAAAAAAAAAAGGGGGTAATCTCAGGTACCTACTACTGTATATATATCATCACGCTAAGACCAATAGGAGCGAAGCACCAATGGAGAATGTTTCAAAATCGGGGTCTTTTTCCTCTTGAGAGCTTCCGCTGCGTGTTAGCGTCAGCCCAAAGTAACTATTCCATGCGAACGAAGTCGCGGGCAGAGGCTAGTGTTATATGAATGAATAATATTAAATTGCTCAGAGCAAAAACCGATATATAAATGTATACTATTACATGAAAGAATTAAAAATATAATTACATACTAACACACTTACAAAACTAATTTATTATTGAAGTTAAAAGTTGTTTAGGCGCGATGAGCGGTATTTTCGGCAGGAGATAAATTTATAATTTCGCGTCATGACACGCTAGTAAACGTGACCAGCCGTATTGCGTCAAACTAGTGACGCATAACGGCCTGTTTACATCGAATATTGATATTTTGTAATGAGCTGGTGCAGCCCATCATATTTTTGATTAATTGATAAATTCTGCGTAATTATTGCTCCGAGTGCCTATAGATGAGAAAACCAGACCAATGTCAATAATTGCTATTTACAAATTATGAAATTAAAAAAATACAGATTATAGTTGATTTAACATTTCAAAAATGAACACAGTTATTCCATTGTTTTGAGTTTTCACTTCTATCGACAGTCGTTATGACTGCATCGACTTTTTATCGTTGTTTAGTTCTGTAGTATTTGATAGCAATTTGAATAACTAAACCAAATAAAAATCAATACTCTCGCATTTTAACATACAAGCGATAATTCAATTTTCATAAGGATATTTTCTTAAAAAGACATTTATAGAAAGACTGACGTAGGCGGTTTGGTAGGTGGTAGAGACACGCTGAAGCTATTACTGGTTTCAGCATGAATGGATCGGCTCTCGGTATTACCCTCTCACAGAAAACCGACGTGAAGTAACAGTGCTTGCATTTTTGGGTTTCGTTCGGTCAGTGAGAACGCCGGATACCCACCTCCCCCAAACACAGGCTGGCAACACACTTACTAGCTAGTGTCTATGGACGGTGGTGATCACTTAACATCAGGTGACCTACCTGCTCGTTTGCCTCCTATGATATAAAAACAAAAAGCAGATTGTAATGTCCGAATTAGGAAAAAAAAATATTAGCATCTGTACATCAGCAATATTTCCAAAAGTGTCAAATATATATTCGGCTTTGCATTATTACAAGGTCTACAAGTTTGAAAATATTCAGTCATATTTCAAATCTATGTTTAGATTAATAATTATGACAAATGGCGCGCATATGTCATTTCTTGTTTCACTATATTCTTTATTTTAATAAACAATCCTCGTAGGTAAAACATTACACTGATAATATTCAATTCGTAATTGTGTCATATTACAAAGTTTCTATCTTCTGGTGAATAAATTGAACTACTAAAATAACGGTCCCATTATAAGAACTTTCTAGAAAGATTTAGAATGTCTCAGAATACACACTTACCTCATGTTACTATTGCCAATCCACTTCTATAACTTAACAAAAATCATGCAAAGTGTATCACAGAATTCCATAAAATTATGAAACCGCTTACACTTACAAACGCAGGTTTCTTACTCTATGCCGCGGTCCGTGCGGTTCTACAAATTGCCCACAGGTCCAGCGGGAGTCGCAAACAACCGCGGCTGTAAAACGCGTCGTGAGATGTGCTTCAATGTTTTACATATATATCTGCATTCTACAGAAGCTTGTGGCCCACAACCGCGACGGGCGCGGGTATAAACCGTTTCGTGAGTCCTTAGCCTTAAGCTACTACAAGTTTTGCAAGCACTGCGTGGTCAACCATGTGTATTTTCTTGCCGTAGATTTGTGGGGCAAACGGTTTGTTGGGCATACTCATGATAACGCAGACTAAGTCGTCGGTATCAGCTATTACATTAATAATAATCCCATTTTTAAAGTGCATCATATTGTATAAGTAATGTGTAATACTAAAGCATAATTTTATAATAAATAAAGAAATAAAGAAAAACAAATAAAGAAATCAAAACTGCATAATAAGACTACCTAATATAAAATGTATTGGAATTTTTGGCGGGATATTCGAATGTCATGTAGTTGATTTTATATTTTATTCAGAAGATTATGTAACTTGGCTCTATATTATGTAATATTGGTGGTGTTTTACGTAATATAGTTTGGTCATTGTGCACAAGTAACGTGGATGGGAAATAATACCATGGAGCATAGATTCTGACTTACCACAAAACTCCCTGGAAAGTTCTAACAAGACGGCCACCATCTTGTTAATTCATTGAAATAATCGCAAAAAACTTATAATAATCGGTTTCCAAAAATAAAGTAAATAGATAGTAATATATTCCATATCAAAAATTTGACAGTAATATTTTATCCAATTTTTTTTATATCATTGGAGACAAACGAATAGGTGGGTCACCTGATGTTAAGTGATCACCACCGTCCATAGACATTTGCAACACCAGGGGAGTTGCAAGTGCGTTGCCAGCATGTGTTTCGGGAGGGAGAGGGATTGGAGGAGGGAAGGGGAGGTGGGCCCCGGCGCTCTCACTGACCGAACGAAACGCAACAATGTAAGCACTGTTACTTCACGTCGGTGTTTCTGTGTGTCGGGTGGTAGTACCCCGGGCGAGCCGACCCATTCATGCTGAAACAAGTAATAGCTTCAGCGTGGCTCTACAACCACATATCAAACAAATGAAAAGTACTTGTTTAGAATTACGGTTCATTCGAAGTTAGTTATATTTAACCTTACCTTGCAATAAGCGTTTTACACTAGATGGACTAAATGCCTTAACTACTTCATACATAAAATAAATGGACATAAACACTACAAAAATATATTTTACATCTCTCAAACGACCATCAGAACTTAAGTAAACCTAGATCTTTTAACAAAACCGCGTATTTGACGTGACGCTACTTTTTGATAGAATTTCATACAAATATTCGGCACAATATACAAATTTTAAATCGATCGAGACAGCTAAACTGAGGAGTATCGTCCGTTTCCAGTATTTCTAATAACTCGCACCACCCTCTCACAGAAAACCGACGTAAAGTAACAGTGTTAGCATTGTCGCGTTTCGTTCGGTCAGTGAGAGCGCCGGTTACCCACCTACCCTCCCTCTTCCCTCCCCTCCTCTCCATCCCATCCCATCCCCATACTCCACTCTCCCTCCTCCAAACAGGCTTGCAACACACTTGCGACTCCCTTGGTGTTGCAAGTATGTATGGACGGTGGTGATCACTTAGCATCGAGTGACCCGCCTGTTCGTTTGCCTCCTATGAAATAAAAAAAAATACATTTAATAATCTGCAATTATTTCAAAAGAAAAACGCATTGAAAAAATATTTGATAATTGTTCTCATAGTGTGAACCACATTGATACACTCTGTTGTATTAAATACGCCATGTTATATTCCCGAAATATTGGACGTAAATCGAACAGACGTAACGCTTAGCGTAGACGTAGAGCTTAGTTACATGAGAACTTTAAAACGCCTATTAATTTTTGTTACTTAAGTTGTTACATTTCAAAATAAGTTCAATTTAATTTTAGCCGTTCCTATTATTTTACGTTATTTTTCAAGATATCTAAATTTCTTACATGTAACATATAAAGATCATAAAAAAACGAAAATCTTATGGACGGCAAAATTTCAACTTCAATTTCGATGTAAAAAACTGGAAATATAAAAAAAATTAAACATGTTATTTGAACGATTCAGCTCATTTTGTAATGTAACGACTCATTTATCAACTTACTATTTTTGATTTGGTGATTGTATGACATTGGAAAAAAAATGTTGTAAGCCCTCGCAGGACGTCTGACAGATGTGAAATTATTTTGTACAAGGTACATGCATAAAAGGATATTTTACGACAGGAAATAGATATGGCGTAACCAAATAATATACAAAGATTTTTTTCAAGAAAAAGACTGTTTATTTAATAAACATTTATATTAATTACGACGATTAATGACGACGTTATCCCGCCCTGATAATAAAATATTAAGCCGTCACGGGACGCCTGGCAGATGTGAATCATCCAAATTATTTTGTGTAAGTTTTATGCATAAAAGAACAGATTACGACAGGAATCAGCTATGGTATAATGAAAAGATAAAATATTACAAATATGTTCCATAAAATAATGACTGTTTATTTATTTTATATATAAATATTCATTTTTATTAAATACAAAATACTAAAATTCAACTAGGCCCAGGCGCAGTGTGTTTTTGCGGCATTTATCAAAGGACGCTAGGTCGTCGGTGCGTGCGCATAACACTAATATAATGAGTGGCCGACATAACAATTTAAATCTTATGTTTATACAGATAGGCTTGCAAATATTTTTGATTATTTCTTAATAGTGCAATGTTTGTGTTTTGTGTCGCCACGTCGCCAAGCCAAAATCAAGTTTACTCGCATCTATACATGTTTCACATAAAAAAACCTTGACAAATTAAATACCTTCCTCGTGAATCACTTTATCCACTGGTGAAAACCGTATGAATATCCGTTTATTAGTTTTTGAGTTAATCGCGAATAGACAGAGAGACGTGGCAGAGAACTTTGTTTTATAATATATAGATATACACAAAAAATAAAAATTCAAACTCATATAGCGCATCGCCACACCAACGGTCGGACTAACCCGCAATTATAGATATTTTACATCAGAAAAACGAAATAAACTGTAGGCTTGAAGAAAGTATTCATCCTAGTTCGCTCGGTCGGTCAACCGCGAGACAAATGAATGCGTATGACGTAAATCGGAAAATGCCATGTTTCTTTGGGGAATGGTGTGAAAATATATGTGTAGTGATGGAACCCTTGCAAGCTTCGATGGAAGAAATACAGCCGATATATATCATCCTGCCACGGACCAGAAGTTCTCGGGTTACGCATTTTAAAAGTTTTAGTTATTTTTAAAATAAGCGACTTAATATGGTTGGCTTCAGAATTTCAGTCTTGTAAGTTTCGTTATATATAGTGATAAGCAGCCTATGGTCTAGTAACTTAACATCAGGTGGATTAAATCCCTATTTACTACACCAGCAGTTCTCAAAAGAGCCGTTCGTCAGAGCTTTTTGATTCGATTACGAGAAAAATAAATCCGATATACAACTATTCACAGATTTTTATTAATACTTAGGTAACTAAAACAAAATGTAGTGAATAAACAACTAAACTTTATTTAATCGACAATCAAGCAAGAATAAGCCCTGATCACTTTCTATTATTTTTAGCTGGAGTTACTTAGGCCCCACTAGACGACAATGCATCACAGTTGCATTATTTCAGAGTCGATAGAACGTAGTCTAACAATATTGAGGTGGATCATCAGCAATTTAAGTATGAACGCCTCTGTACTAAAACATTAAAAAAATGTTGCGTGGTGACATAACTCAAGGTCCGCCATATTTCATACTACAATGTCTATTAGAGCGTAGTAAAGAGGCGGATTTCCAAAATTCCATTCCAAATATCATCTTTTAGAATAATGTAAATGATGCATTATTTTCATATAAAAATGTTAAATTAGTCTTTATATTCATATGATTATAAACAGCATATTTACAGGCAGTAGTTCCTTATAAAAAACATAATTCGTGAGTTAAATTCTTATTCCAAACATTTATACTAGATTTAAGATAACGATGACAAATGCGAAGAACCACTTTACGAGTATATTTTTTACATATTCTTGCTAATTTATAGCGTTTCATATTAATTCTACTGAGTATATATACCGTCGCTTTATTAATTATCCTTTTGACATGTAGATACAACCGTCTTTTTAGCACTGGGAGACTTAAAGACTTGAGATACGCAAGTTTATCGCCAATATCCATATACTGAAGTTCAAGTTATTTGCAGATGTCCTTAGATACACCCCGCACCCCGATATGTACCAATTATGTTTTTCTGAATTCAGGTATATTTACTAATTTAAATTGCTAACGCTATCGGCTGACGGTGATGGAAAACATCGTACAGAAAAGGACACAGGATACTTTACATTAAGGAGAATATAATATTATTAAGGGATAATGAACTCCCTACATTTATGCGAGCAAAGCCGCGAGCAAAAGCTAATAATAATATACATTATTACACTACCTTTATATTAACTATATCAACTAACATTTACTATGTATCGGCTCCTATCATAAATACACTATGTAGCGAGTAAATACATAAATACAGCAGCAGCATTTACCAGACTAGGCCCCCCTCGGCAACTGCTCAAGCCTAGGTTCGTTCCCTCGGCGTGGAGCCCTTGAGTACGTTGCTCGCGCGATACAGTGACACAAAATCTTACATCACTGCGACAACATTACTCATGTCACCTCCACACACGTGCACGCATACACGCTTACACATGCAAGTGGAAGGGTTTTATCTTTTTTCCCTTATCAAACTGAAATAGTTTAGAATATTATCCGATACGAAATATATATAAGAGTTGTTGAGGTATGTATGCTTGGTACACATATATGCTTCAACAACTGATATATGTATGAATAGTTAGCTTAGCTTAGGTTAGCTCAGATAGGTCGCGAATTGCATGTATCAGGCAACAGCCAAAGCCGAGGTGTGCCGTGCACCCTTGAGGTAGTTGTCAAAATAAAATCGGCTGAGTGCCTTAAGCGCTCGCCTTAGTTGTCCGGTGAAGCTGTTAAGACCTTGCTTGGTCAATAGCGTAGTCAGTTCGAAAAAAAAAAAGCAGCAGCATAGATCAGTTTAATTGAATAATTAATATGTAATATTGTTATGTAAGAAGGTACAATATAGTTGGTGACATTTCAGTTTTCTTAATCTTCCAAAACTCGCTATGTTTATCATGAATGCTTATCACCTTTTTTTACCCAGCTTTCGGCGTGTCCTAGGAGTTTTATATTTCAACTAGCAGTGCCCGCGACTCCGTCCGCCTGGAACCTAATATGAAAAAAAACTGACTAATAAGGCCATTTCAATATATGAAGTCAATCTACTTTTCTTTCTTACTGAAGTCGCGTCGTCATTACAATTACAATAACTTTTGTTAGAGTGAACCGATTTTAAGGAAACCAAGACTAAATGTTACTCGAGGATATGCTTTATGCTTTATGAGGTTTTATCGCGAACGCAGTACTTTAGCAGTGATGCGTGTTCAAAAGAACAGACAGACAAACCGACATTTCTTAAAATAATTGAAATGTATTTTATTACTTATTCCAAAAGACCTGCAACAATTTTTGCACAAAAATCTAAAAATTACAGACACGTTAGATTCGCATTCTTATTATATGTATAGAAGATATATATAGAAAACTAGCGGACCTGGCGGACATTGTCCATTTTTTTTTATTAATGTGGGGAAATCCCTTATTTCCGACTCGCACAGACTAAAACCCCACGGTGTACCGACAGACCGTAATTGTTGGGGCGGCAAGGGATCGTACAATGCTAATCGACCTTGTAGAGCCGCCCCAACGTCCGCCCGGTGGAAGGTCACCGCCGGGCTCCTACCTATAGAGAGGCAGCTGGGTACACACCAGCTATCCCGGACCTGTGCAATGAGAAAATGAGGAGATGGGCCCCCCGGCCCATCCCCTCAGGTCCGACTACGGTGGCGGAGAGGGCCACTTAAAGGGTCCACCTCACGGGCCCTCTCCGCTGGCGGACGTTGTCCTGCCTTGATAATAAAAAAAAACTATAAAAGTCAACCGCAACGCCACCTACCGGGTACAATTGTGAATCTAAACCATTCTCGGATCCACTTGACACGCACATAAAGTTTTATTAAAAACGGTTCAGCCGTTTAAGAGGATTTCAGTGACATACACACGCACAGAAAAAAATTATATATAAAGATATACCGTATAAATAAAGTTAAAATTGCCAAACAAAGATTAGATCATGATACATCATTGACAAAAACCACAGAGCTATCAACAGTCTGAACGCATAATGAAACGTCTCCAGCTTACAAAATACCAACAAGGTAATAAATACGATGGAAAGATCTTACAAAAATACCTATTTGTACCGAGATACCGTTGAGCACATATATTCTTTCCTTAATCTGTTTTTATGGAGAAAGATTGATCTTGGATTTATAAAAAGAATTTTAGTATATACTAGTTAAGGGTGTAGTGTTTGAAATATGATCATAATTCATTAATTTTTCAAGTTTCAATATTAAGAAAACAAACGATTTTTTTTTTCATTGTTTTTTTAATTATAACGCTAAAACTCGTCAATAGCTACGAAACGATGAAAGAATAAAGAAAATCGATTGAGAAATAGAGGAGGGAGATATTATTATCTTTTTGCCTCATCCAGACGGTGCTACATGCTGCCATCATAGAAGAAGATATATGACATTTATAAACTGCAACATCTTATAAACCATCACAATGAAAGTATTTCTTAATACTTTATCGGTGTTATTACAGAAAAGTGAAATACGTATTGAATACTTGCTTTAAAAAGGTTTCGAATTAAATGCACTGCGGTCGCTGAATGTTCGCCATCTTGCTCTTTTGTCTCGCTTTGGTTGGAAAGTCGCCGAAAGGCACCGGCAGCTGCGTCCCAGCAGTCTGACAGTCTGACAGGGAGCCTGACAGTCCATGATGGATTTTCCCCCCAAGTTAAAAAAAAAAGGTCCTCCCCGGGGGCCTGACAGTCCATGATGGATTTTCACTCCACGTTAAAAAAAAAATAGGTTGGACATGCGAAAAAGGATAACGCAAACTTGTCTCAGGCTAGCGCAGTGCATTTAATTTGAAACCTTTTTAAACCAAGTATTTAACTTTTTTATAATAACACCGTATAAGTTTTACCGTTTTACTACAATCTCACGTGATGCGAAGTGACGAAGTAGTCCACACAGTAAACACACTTACCTAGAAGAACTGGCTCTTACGTGCTGCTGCCGGAAGACACCCATATTAACTTACAGATAATAATAAAGTCAAGGTATAATTTAGCCTGAACCACAGACTAGTGATAAGAATCTTTTTTAAAGTTAGTTCCATGTTCCACAGCTTGAAATTTGGACGTACTACCTAAATCCATTTCTGGATACACCCTATTATCCTTACCTACTTAATCGACTGTTATATTTTTTATTTAAAGAAAATTCAATTTCAGTATCTTAACTCTGCCCTTACTAGATCATAAATAGTATAATTGTAATAAAATGTATTGTAATATAAATATAAGGATAAACCAGAACCAGTTTCTTGCCGGCTCTTCTCAATAACAGGCTTGGTTTCCAAAATAGTATGTTAACCTTCATAAGTGCCTTCTTCAGGGCTTAATTTCAATATAATATTTTTGATTTCATAATTTTAAAAGTGTCTTCAATTTCCACTTAGTGTTAGGTAGATTGGTTATATTTATAATTTTTTTTAATCACAACAAAACCGGAGATTTTACTTAAACTTACATTTTATTCAAATCTTTCTATGTAGCTTGTAGTTCAAATACTTTTAAAGACATTACTATTAATTAATTCATTTTACTTCTAGGGGTTTTTATTCCAACGAAAACATCAGCCATATTGTGTAAGTTCATCAGGAGAGTCGTTGGTAAGATATTACCAAGTCGGACAACATCTTAACTTCATCCGAACAGGATTCTGGCAAAATCCTGTAACCCTATGTAAACCTATATTTTGGCAATTAACACTCATACTACTCATCAACAACTCTCTGTCAAGCGGTTCTTGTCACATTCCATTACCAAGTGTCGCAGTTGGGTGATTCCAATGTTCTCATTGGGTAAAGCGTTACTATTTATAAGTTAACATTTGATTACAAAATCACATGATGTTAAGGGTTTTGCTCTCTGACACAGGGTTTGGTACATCAGTAAAGATACATGTTTAACGTAAAATTACTCTACATTCTACGCTATTCTAGCTATGCATTCTTCCCGATGAGTTTCACCAAGCGTGAAATTCGCTCTGAGCATCACAGGGTTTGGCAGGCTAGGTATGAAAACTCTCCTCAGGGTAGATACACTATTACACGTCCACCCAAATAGGATATTACAAAATTACGTACATGTATTGGACTTTCATTCCATATAACACAAATATTAACTGGACATGGGTATTGTAAGCAATATCTTAATCGCTTTAAGATTATTGACGACAACACCTGCCCCTGCGATAAGACATCTGTGCAAAACTTTGAACACTTGCTTCAAGATTGTCCCAGGCTTAACACGAAGAGACTAGAGCACATATTGCTTTGTGATAATCTTCGCGTACATGTCAATTCGATATTTTGGGCGTGATGGAGAAGGAGTCTGCAATCAAATCGTTGGATGATTTTGCTAAGCATGTGATCGCTAATCTTAAAATATTTAACAGACCTTGAAATTACCACGACTCTCTGACTTGTATCTATATCAGGACTAACAAATATTGGTGACTTTAATATTATGCTCATGCAACACGTCAAGGGAGTAAATAGTGAACTGTATCAAATTGCGATCACTCCTCTCTCCCTTTATATTGCCAATTTCAATTTACCTCTTTGCAAAACAAACAAGTTTGAAAAAACGTAAAATTACCGACTACCATCCTAGGATATCAAAGTGATGCAATTCATAACCAGAAGCTGATACACACTATTGGATTTGGTATCCGAACGGTCAACTATTAAGCGGTTATAGTTCTAAATATTAAAGACCAAACAGACGTTACGCAAATGAAATAGAACAATTTTGCAACCTTCACAATTATTCGTAAAATATTCGAGGTGAATACCTCCAAAGTAGATGTGAGTCGATAAGCGATTTTTAACATTAAACAAATTAACAACGTATACATTTAAATTCGATTTGTAATATTGTATTTGGAGCCGTTCGTGAATCCAATTTATTTAAAAGGTCCACAAAACTGAGTTCGATGATCATACATTGACATGAACGCTGCTAAATGTGAACACAACATGTACAAAATAAGAGAAAATGTGTCATAACATTAAAGACAAAGTAAAATTAAGCATTAAGCAAGCAAGATGAGGCCAAAGAAACACAAAAGAGTATATCAAAGAAACGTAAAATATTAAAAAAATATATCATTAATTAAACAATCTCATCTAATTCACATGTTCAAGTTAAAAAATTACGTGTTCATCTATAGCGAAATTTAAATGTATTTGATAAAATTAATAGGTAAAGCATGGTGATGGACATAGATTTGAGGGTTTTCTTCACAGACAATGCACGACTAAGGTATTTGAATCGAATTATAATGTTATTAATGTAGAAGTGATAGAGGATTTTAATAGAACTAAATAAATAGGAATATCTAACATATCAAACGACTTATTCTGCTCAATGAGATGATGATATCAAACTGAAACTATCTTGCTTCTAACCTTCTATTCGTTTTTTTTCGTAATCGGGCTACAGTTTTTTAAACTTTTTGTTTTATTTTAATTGTAGACCAATTGACTGACCGTATCTGATTGTAAGCGTAGACAATCCTAAAACAACCGCGACTGCTAATTACGAAGCAATACCAGTTGCCGAATATACACTAGCTGAATATACACGACAAACTGAAGGTATATTACAACGAGGGATTTCAGCAATTTTACATGTGACGAAAGTGAATATACATTTAAAATTAAATTGTAGCTGCTTATTATAAATCTACTCAGTTGACGTAATGTATAACTTTGTAGCTACCGAGAATATCATCCTCTTTGGCAGGCTGGCTGAAACTTTTGTAAATATTATAAATAGAATGTCGTTCAAACAATTGAATAAATAAATAAAATATCGCGTGTCACTGTAAATACCTTTTATGGACATTTTAATAAACAGTCTATTTTACGCTCTCCGAGTATTATTATTACGCTGTCCGTGTTAGTCTAGAATTTTCTAGTAGTGAGCCGAAGCTCCTACAACTTCAACTAGATATACGGCGTTCTCACAGTAATTGAGGTTTGCCTGGCTTAAGATACGTTAACGTGTATGCTGCAGATTACGTCATTCTACTAATCCTTACTCTATAAACTTTACGAAGATATAGAATATTCAAATCGGATCTTATCTTAATAGTGTTTATTTCCGACGCAATTGTTCTAATTGACTTAAATTACGTTACGTCACTCAAACACGTTATTTACATCTTCTTAAGTTCCTTATTTTTTAACTAGTATCTTGAACTATATCTTAGTGGTAAATAGCCTTAAATAAACGATAAATTATTCTTTATTGCGATAATGTCTTTTAAATAACAATAAAAAAAAAACAAATCTAAATTCGTACTTTTCAAGAATATCCATAATCTATATACAGTGGTGGTCATATAATTAGAAACATATCTTATGAATAAAGAAAGTACAACGTACAAATGTTCGTAAAAAATACACACATTCAATAATTAATAATCATGGAATAATATAGCCACTCAAATAAAAAACTCATTAAATGCATAAAATATAAAACATATCTTACTTTTAATTACAAAATGAGTCTTACACATGTAGGAGTTTTTTTTTCTGTTACTGGCCGCTTGGATGCCTAATTAGAAACATTTTAAAAAAGCATCCATACCTTCATCTTTTTTTTAAATTGGAGAATAACATTTCTTTCTTGGCTTTTTCTATTATTTTGGCAGCAATTCAAAATTTAATCTGAATTTTATTTTCTTCAAAATGGGCAAAACTAAAACTTGTGACGCGAGAAATAGGCAAATAATTGTTAATTTACATATAGATCATAAGTGGGCGTACAGGAGAATAGCTGAGCATTTAAATTGTTCTGTTAAGAAAGTTTTTAATGCAATTGATCATTATAAAACACATGGAACTATTGAAAATGTTCTTAGAAAGGCTCGGCCAAGAAACACGTCTCCCAGAGAAGATACGCTAATCGTTGGTGTTACTAAAAAGACCTAATTAAAGGCTCCAACCAGACTGAAGTTATTTCGCCTGATGACCCGAGAAACATCTCGTCAAGACTGATACGCCGAAGATTAGTGGAAGCTAAATTGTTCGGAAGAATCTCTCGAAAGGTACCGCTTCTTACCAAGCAAAACCGAGAGAAGCAATTATTATTCGCTAAAAAAATATGTTCATTGGACGGTACGAGAATGGAAAAAAAGTGTCATTTTCAGAAGAAACATAAATAAATATGGTAAATTCCGATGGAAAGCGCTGTTAGACGTACTGTAAACAATGCTTCTAACCCGTTCGAAAGATTGAAGGTACAATGATTCAATGTCAATACAAAAATATCTTAGAGCACGCAACGATTCCCTACTCGGACGATCATTTGCCTTTAACCTGGATCTTTCAGCTTGATAATGATCCTAAACACACGGCCTATAGCGTTAAACGTTTCCTTAGCGAACAGTGTATATTCGTTTTAGACTAGCCAGCAAATAGTCCGGATTTAAACCCGATAGAAAATATCTATATATTGTTAAAAAGAAAGTCTCAAACAAACGTAACACCAGTCAAAACGAACTATATGAAGCATTTGTTGAAGCATGGAATTCAATCCTTCTAGAAAAATGTATGAAATTGATTGAATCAACGCAACGTCGTTGCAGTGCTGTTATTGAAAATAAGGCATACGATACTAAATTTCTTAGCCTGTAACAAGCTCAAGTACGCTCATGTGTGGAATACTGCTGTCACGTATGAGATGGATCAGCCAAATATCAGCTGGCCGCTCTTGAGTCCATTGAGCATCGTGCTCTTCGGCTTGTCGCTGATGAAGCGCTGTGGGATACAAGAATGCTCAGCTTAAAGCATCGACGAAAAGCGGCTTGTCTCTCAGTGTTTTATAGGTTACACATTGGAGAGTGTGCACAGGAATTACATAATATAATTCCACCGTCCCCATCCCATCAGAGAACGACTAGACGCCGTGAGGGTTTCCACCCTTACGTGGTCGATATTCCCTTAATTCGTACGAAGCGATTTGTTTCCAAATTAATTATACGTACGGCTAAGGAGTGGAATTCACTGTCTTCCCGTCATCTTATAGCTTGGGAGTCTTCAAGAGTAGAGCGAATAAGCATTTAGTGGGTAAGCACGATACATCGTCGGCCTCATCGTCACTTACCATCAGGTGGCATTGTAGCTAGGCGCGTACCTGTTGAACATTTAAAAAAAACACTATGACAATTCGATCCAGAATTTTTGGTAGATAGTTCTATACTACTTAATTTTTAGATTCCGTAGATCCTTTGTTTCTCTTAAATTAAAAGTTTATTCAATGTGCAGTGAACCGGACGGGTATCAACTAATAAAAACTAATAGCAAGTTCGCAGTAAAGAAAATTTATTCATTTATTTTATTTATTTATCACTACTATATAAGGAAGTTGAAAAGATCACATTTTGTCATATCATTTGTACGTTTTAAGTTTAAATGTTAAAATTATTATATATCAGCTAAAAGTCACATTAACAATATACCGGATTTGCATATCATAGTAACGTAAACCAAGTTTATTTAATTATTCAAATATAATATTTATATACATTCATTTGTGTTCTAATTCTTAATTATAAAAATTCGTTGTATTCAATTACGTGTCCATTTAAAATATTGCCTACAAAATTAATATATTAAAGAGCAGTAATTATCTGTTGTTACGTAATATTGTTTATGACACATAAATACTCATTGTTCTTTAATAATAAATAATAATGTAATAAATCAGCCTGTAAGAGAGCCACTGCAGGGCCATATGTCTCCTCCCGAAGGAAGGTATGGGCGTAATCACCACGCCAGCCCACGACGTATTGGCGATTTCAAACTCTGAGAAATCCATAGTTCTATATTTTTCCCACATACAGTCGTACTACAAGAACATTTCTCAGGTTCAGGTTTCCTCACGATGTTTTCCTTCACCGTCAGCCGATAGTGTTACCAATTTAAATTAGTAAATGTACGTGAATTCCGAAAATTTCGTTGGTACATGCCGGGGTACGAACATGCGGACATCGAAATAATATTCCACCGGTCAAACCACTAGGCCACCACGACCTATTGTTCTTTAAACTATTTCTTATTAAAATTTCCTTTTATTAAACATGTTATCTTCTTTACATCATTACTTTTTTTTAATATCATAGGAGGCAAACGAACAGATAGGTCACTGATGTTAAGTGATCACCACCGTTCATAGACATTTGCAACATGAGGAGAGTCGCAAGTGCGTTGCCAGCCTGTGTTGGGGGGTGGGAGAGGAAGGGAAGAAGGAAGGGGAGGTGAGTCTCCGGCGCTCTCACTGACCGAACGAAACGCAACAATGCAAGCACTGTTACTTCACGTCGGTCTTCTATGTGTCGGGTGGTAGTACCCCGGACGAGCCAACCCACTCATGCTGAAACCAGTAATAGCTTCAGCGAGGCTATACCACCTACAGATATACATATTATGAAACGAAATCCTCTGCCACGTCTGTCTGTCTGTTTGCAATAAACTCAAAAACTACGGAACGGATTTTGATGCGGTTTTCACCAGTAGATAAAGTAATTCATGTAGAAGGTATATAATTTGTCATGTGGAAGGTATGTAAATCGTTGTTTATTTATTTTTTATTATATGGGCTAGATAGCAACCGCCAGGCCAGCTAGTATACGTATAAACTTTCCGAAAGAAATTCCCTAGATGATAAAATAAACGTATTCAAATACGTTAAGTAATTTATATCAACTAAAAGAACATATAGACAGTTGCGAAAACCGACTTTGTTTTATACAATTGTTCAATTATATGTATTATAAAAATTATAAATTATATAAGGGACCGTTCGTAAAATACGTTCGCATTTATGCACTTACGGGTGTCGTTTGTGCTGTCTAGAGAATCATGAAACGCTCCAAACTCAAAAATCAATTTCGCAAATTTTTCTCTCGCTTTTGTTTTTTAAGATAGAATGTCATTTGTTTTATATATATAAATATGTTTACGTATATATTTATACATTATGAGGAGGTATATCATTCGTGACGTAATATTGATACGGGGTCGTAGAAATTGTGGCAGCGTGACAAGGAGTTTAAAATGTTAAATTTTGCACGACGTTCTTTATGAATGGCCCCTAATTAATGATCATACTGTCCGCAATGGCTTCTAAGCTTAATTTATAATTGTTTATAAAATTGATAACATTTATTTTCTCCACTGGAATAAAATACCGTACCTTGGATACAACGAGTGTTATTTACTTAAATATTCTGAAAATTTCTCGAACTTTAATCGATAAACGTTACGTTCGACGGTAACCCATAATAAAATACAAAAAAAACAATTATTTTACAAATCAGAAATCACTTTGTGGTATGATTTTTCCATTTCTTTTAATAACACAGGTATTTCAATTCTCCAGACGATTCGCCGACTGTTAAATATTCACGAGCGACACAATTTATTTTTTAAATCAGTTATAGCTTTCTTTGTCCTTTTTTTATTTCAGTTCTCTTATAAACAAATAAAAACAGCGCCAACATTACATGACGTCCTGTAAAGTACCTAACAATCACACGTTACCAGAAACGTTAAATTTCTATGTTTGAAAGAATGTAATCTCCGAGTCTCACTTTTTTGTCCAACTTTTTGTAGTATTTTTTCATTTAAAATTGTTTCACTTCTATCGTATGTCTTTAAGACACAACCTGTTTTTTTTTGTAATTCCATATTTTATACCTTATTTCTAATAGATGAATACTTTTTCTTAATGTAACTTTTTGATTTCACATCTTACTTTAAATTCCTGACGGATTTTTTTTTATATTCCTATTGCGTTAATTAATTTTTGTTACAACCTCGGTTAACTAAATATTCTATTAAGTTTTTGTTTATTTATAAACTAGTTATTTTAAGTTTTATTTTATCCATGTTTAGTTTTGGTTTAAAAAAAAAAGTAAGATTAATAAGAATATACTCATACATATGTACATACATACATAAATAATCATTTCATTTTCATCGTTTTCATTATTGTAAAATAGTATTAGATCTAGTTAAGTTCTGTTAATATTGTCATCCTAGATAAAGTCTCTTTCCTATGTTAAAGGATTTACTAATTACCCAATAATTAAAAAAAAATAAAAATATTCCATTACATTTAATTTCTAATTTTAATTATGTCATTTAGTAATTTAATTACATTAATATAATGTTATTCATTTATTTTAAAACTAGTTTTATAACGTACTACTACAATTTGAACCGAAGAACATGGAAATTAACACGATATTAAAGTGTTTTATACAAAATTTTATAGTACACGTGTTCAAATCCGACTATTTTATCTGCGTATTATCACTACTTCATAGGTCAATATTCTAGTCGCGTGATATTCATCCTTGTCGTAGATTTTTGTATGCAAAACGCCTACATCCATTGCAGCAGGTGACATTTGACCGACAAGGTCTCATAGATAGTTGCTTTCGAAAGAAACATTTCAATCTTGTTTGTTATTCAAGATTCTCAAAAAATGCAAATTTGCATTACATTTTCTTCTTACACACTACCAACTGATCGGCATAATTTAACAGTAACATCCAAAAAAGCCTTAATAATTTTGTCTGACAAGTCTGTATGTCTGTGCACGCATCGCAGAGTTAGACATGGTTCGGCAAACAAGTTGTTCTCATATAGATTAGAGGTTATTGCGAGATACTAAAAAAAAAGTCAAGACAGTCATAAGGACTGTCGACAGAAGTGAAAACTAAAAACAATGAAATAACTGTATTTTCTTTTTTGAATTTCTAAATTAATTAAAGTGGTGAAAGACAATATTTAAATTTTAGAATTTGTTTATTGAAATTATGAACACTGGTGTGGTTTTTATATCTATTGGCACTCGGAGCAATAATTGTATACATTTTTATAAAGTTTATTAATCAATCGAAAGTATGTTGAGCTGCCAAATATTAATAATACATGTACTTAGGCCCCTATACTACGCGTCGCTATTCAAACGCAAGCCGTGCAAGCGCAATACGTGTCCGGTCACACTTACGCATGTCATGACGCGAAATTATAAATTTATCTCTTGCCAATAATACCGCTCAAGGCGCCTACAGAAGATCTCACTTCAAACTATATAAATAGATAAAATAGATTAGATATATATATATATATATCTATATAAAATAGATAACTCCTTCGTTTGTCTAAACTCCTTCTCCATCAAGCCCAAAAGATCGAATGGGCATGTACGAAGATTATCACAAAGCATTATGTGCTTTGTGTCTTTTCGTGCTAAACCTGGGGCAATCTTGAAGCAATTGTTCAAAGTTTTGCACGAATGTATTATGCGTTATGTATTATTATACCATAGAGTAACAAACCCGCGCGTAGTTAAAAGCGGTTTCATAATTCTATGTATTATACAATACTAGAAAACAAATATATTAAACGTTTTCATAATTTTACTATCCATGCTTATACATTCTGTTGTGCTACATCAAATTCCATAGAAGGCTATTCTGACCTTGAACCTGCAAAATAAAGGACAAGGTTACTGTGCAACGTTACCTAACAACACGCACCAATGAAATGACAAATGTTTGTTCCAGTGTTTGACGCAACCGCCAAGCCCCCGTCCGGCATACTGAGTGGCAACGGCAACCAGTACGGCGACTTTGACGAGTGCCTCAGCGTCGACGGACCAGTACGTGGAAAATATTGCCTGGCCTCACTACTGATCTCCTTTGATGATGTCAAATATAAGGAATTGGACTATTTAGTCCACAGTGGGCATTACATCAGAAGCAATATTACAGACGTGAGTATTTTTTTTATTTAAAACTAGCTGTGCTCGCGGCTTTGTCCGCGTGATACCTTATTTAAAAACACAGCGATTAATAAAGTCACCTGAATTTATTAAGTCCATCTACTTATTTACCTTCCATCGTATTTAAGTCGCGTCGTCATTAAAATTACAATAACTTTTGATAGACCGAACCGATCCTAATAAAACAAAGGCTAAATGTTACTTGAAGATATATTTTATGATTTTATTAAAGAGGTTTTAACATGAATGCAGTATTGCGTAATGCGTGTTCAAACAAACAAACAGACAGACAGATATTTCTATACAATGTGGGCCAAAAAAAGTCGACTATTTGTTTTTTAACTTTATACTCTGAAAAATAGGTTAGTAGACAGTTCAAAAATAATTAATAGGAAAGTCATCTGCCTCTTACTTTTTTACTTTTTCCTTATTATTAGAAAGAAAAATTCTTATCTATATACTCACTATTTGAAAAAAATATCATGTCTCATATATTTGTAGCAAACTGAATCATATTAAACTTGTCAAAAAAACGTTATTTAGTCGAAATTTGATGAATCGAAGTTAGAAAAAATTGAATATTTTTTTGTTCCAATCTAACTGGAAAGAAAGTTTAAAACATTTCTCTGTTCATAGAAACTCAAATTTGTATGAATCTCCCTGAAACTCATAAACTAAATTGAGATTGTTCAAATTATTAATCAAAAACTATTAAAATTGGTGTGTATTGTAGTTTGACGATGATTATTTTTAAAACGGTTAATTTAATCGACTAATAAGAGTCCATTTTTGTAGAGCAGTGAATTTCCTATGAAACTGTGCGGTGCACATATCATAATATTTTTTGTTAACGAGTTATAAAAGAAATTTGCCTTAAAATAATCAAACTTCAACCTTTCGACTTTTAAACGGTGAGGTTTACAAAAAAAACTGTAAGCGACCTTTTTTGTAGAAAATTCAATCTCCTACAAATATATAAGACGAGATGTTTTTTTTTAAATAGTGAATAACGAGATATAATTTTTTTTATGTCATAAGGAGGCAAACGAACAGGTGGGTCACCTGAAGTTAAGTGATCACCACCGTCCACAGACACTGGCAACACCAGGGGAGTCGCAAGTGCGTTGCCAGCCTGTGTATGTGGGAGGGGTAGGGTAAGGGCGAAAGGAGGTGGGCCTTCTTTCAAATAATAAGGAACAAAAAAAAACTGAAAGGCGGAAAACTTTCCTATTAAAATTAAGAGCTCATACTTGAAGAGAATTTTTTTTAGGTGTCTACCAACCTGTTTTTTAGAGTATAAAGTTTAAAAAAAATAGCCGATGTTTTTGGCCCACCCTACTATACATCTAGTATTCCTAGACACTTGAAACATTTTTTACAATAATCTAAAAAGTACAGACACATTAATTACAAGTATATTTTTATTATATGTATAGAAGACGAGCGGGCTCGGCGGACGTTGCCCTGACCTTGAAAATAAAAAATAAACTCCTATCAAATGGCAACGGCACTTACCGGATCCTGTTATGACTCTAAAGCTTCTAGGGGCGTTCTCAAACACACACAAACAAAAGAATTATATACTAGTGATCGCGTTTGAAACCATAAATTGTTATTTAAGTTTTAATATTATTTAAGTGTTTTGAAGCGAGGATGGCTTACTTGGTAGCGTGTTCGAACACCGTGTCGATGGGCGTAGGTTCGAATCCTACTAACTCAGTCGGAGCATTTGGCGAAGGAAAACATCATGTTGAGACACGTATAACATTGTAATAGTTATGTGATTTTTTTATATCAGGATGCAAACGGACAGGTGGGTCACCTGATGTTAAGTGATCACCACCGTCCATAGACATTTGCAACACCAGGGGAGTCGCTAGTGCGTTGCCAACCTGTCTTGGGAGAGAGGGGGAGTAAAGGAAGGAGGAAGGAGACGGGAGGTGGGCTTCCGGCGCTCTCACTGACCGAACGAAACGCAACAATGCAAACACTGTTACTTCACGTCGGTTTTCTGTGAGAGGGTAGTACTCAGGGCGAGCCGACCCATTCATGCTGAAACCAGTAATAGCTTCAGCGTAGCTCTACCACCGTTAAAATATCATATTTAATAACATATTTAAAAATCAAGTAATTAAATACAAGTAAAGTTAACTCATTTTTCTGTTTTTTTTTAAAGCGTCTGGCAGAAGTTGTGGTCATCGGAAAGTGTCTTGCGATACTGGATACTACTTTTGAGTGATATTTTACAGAACATATATAAAAATCAGCCATTTAAATTTAAATAGCTCTTATTAATCACTTTTCATACTTCGCACTTATACATTTGTCACAGACTCGACTCTGTGAGTGCGCAAGCGTTCTAAGTACATGTAACACTACTCGGAACTTAAGGTTTCCTATATTTAAAAATAAGTTGTGGCTGGTCGCTCAAGGATCTTAGTATTATAGATATTAATATCAGTACATAGTTATGCGCTTGATTCGGCATTTAATTTTTATTCATATAAAGAAATCGCTAGATAGACATACCTACAAACTTACGCGCTGATTTAGATGACTACATTTTTTTACTTTTTCTGGGTGGCATATACTAACTTGTTCTTGTTTATTTATTTATCTATTTTCAAGGCACACATTACATATAATAAGTTAACATATTTACAGTTACTATTAACAGTTATTTTTCGTCTGTTATACTATCTAAGTTTATATGAATGCACAATCATATACGAGTATGCTAACTTAAATATATATTATAAGAGTGATAACCTGTATATCTAGACTATGCGTTGAAATATAAGCATGTATAGTAGTATAAGTGTTGGTGATATTAGATTATATAATATTACCTTCAGCTAGACAAAGATGTGATTTAAAAATATTAGACACGTTAAAGGTGATTATTTCTAAAATCTTATATATGGTATGTGATTTCCTCGTACCTTAAAGTTCTACTAGTAATAACAACCTATATTTAGGTGTTTTTGTTATGTTTTAATATCAAAATCATGGTGCGCTCGGCCTTTGTTAATAAAATATAATGATTATTATCAAGCACAAGAGGATACCAGGAAGACATGGGAGGTCATTCGATTGCCGTGACATATTAAGTATATTAACTCATCACGAATGTTTTTAAATTATTCAAAATGATAAAAAATTTTTTTTGCCTAAATTACCATAATAATGGGACAGTAAACAATCAATTTGATAATATTTAACTAAATTCAAGTCTACGTTTTAACGTTTATAATATAAAACAAATTTTATTTTTCAACCATTACGTAAAAACAAATTCAAATAGTCTAATTCTCACTAATATCATAAATGTGAGTTTATCTTTTAGGTAAGACCACCCAATAAATCCGCCCAATAGTACAGGCGGGTAACTTGATGTTAAGTGATCACCCCGTCCATAGACACTAGCAACACCAGGAGAGTCGCAAGTGCGTTGCCAGCCTGTGTTTGGGAGGAGGGAGACTGGGAGAGGGGAGGGGGAAGGGAATGGTAAGGGTACCTCCGGCGCTCTCACTGATCGAACGAAACGCAACAACACAAGCACTATTACTTCGACGTATTCTACGTCGATGTTTCTGTGGGTCTGGTGGTACTATCCCGGGCGAGCCGACCCATTTAAGCTGAAACCAGTAATAGCTTCGGTGTGGCTCTGAAATGTGAAATGCTGTGAAATGAGCTGAACACTGAAAGAATTTTTCAACTGTGACCAGTAGTTCCTGAGATTAGCCTCTACAACCTTACAAACTTTACCTCTATATAATATTAGTATAGATTCAGCTTCCATAATAGAAGCTATGCTTCGTTTGGAATTACGAAAGTAAATTATCGTGTGTAAAATTTCATAGTCATCTCTCACTCTCTTCTTATTATTGGTGAAGCTGGTGTGTCCATACATTCTTTTTATAGAGTTTCGTCCATTAAATCTGTCTTTGGCTCTATCCCCTGAATTTAAATAATCCCCTTTTATTGATGTTATAAATGTATATTGGAAATATATTTATATAATTTCCTGTATTTATTTAATTTATTTCGTATCATTTGATTATATTTTATCTTAATTATATGTAAGTTAAATTTTAATATCATTCTGTATTTTAATATAACCAAACGATGTTCTTATTGAACATAGTTCGGAATTCTTATCCCATATCAAATATAAATATTCTTTACCAAAATTGTTGTGCTTACATATAATTTTAAATTTGTATCCGAGTCGTTTTTCTTATTAAAATTTATTATTATACACAATTGATGTCCCTAATAAATAAACAAAATGAATAGAATATATCGTATTACCATCTCAATATTTTATACAAATAAAATAATGGAAGTCTCACATTTAAACGCGCATCACGAATATACTACATAAATCTCGATCATTTTTTTGTTTAGTTCTTAAACACTTATTAATCATCATATTATAATATCACGATACCTTCATTTAATACAAATTGATTACGGTTTTAAGAAACAGCAATCTTTATAAGTTCTTTCAATAAGTTCAATCTTTATAATCACTTCGCATTCAGCGCTGTATGTGTTTTTGCCGTGGAGAATTCGGGCAACCAGCCCAGTGTTTATATTATTTAAAAAAATAAACAACGCACACGAAATTGCGATTATCAGCTATACTATAATTAAATAATATAAGACGAAGTTTTATTCGCTACCAGTGCTCATTCGGCGGTAGAACTTCAACCATAGAGAAAACAGAACTGTTTCAATTTTTTTTAAATAACACGAAATCTCTTCAATAGTTAGAAAACAAAAAAAGAATGAAGGCAATAAAAAATATA